>SJXQ01000205.1:23611-63988 GCA_006408695.1 Aepyceros melampus | reverse complement strand
AATGATGCTAAAGCTGAAGCTCCAGTACTTTGGCCACCTCATGCGAAGAGTTGACTCATTGGAAAAGCTCTGATGCTGGGAGAGATTGGGAGCAGGAGGAGAAGGGGATGACCTAGGATGAGATGGCTGGATGGTATCATGGACTGGATGGACGTGAGTCTGAGTGAACTCTGGGAGATGATGATGGACAGGGAGGCCTGGCGTGCTGCGATTCATGGGGTCGCAAAGAGTCGGACACAACTGAGCAACTGAACTGAACTGAATGTTGAGCTTTAAGCCAACTTTTCACTCTCCTCTTTCACTTTTATCAAGAGGCTCTTTAGTTCTTTCTCACTTTCTTCCATAAGGGTAGTGTCATCTGCATTTCTGAGGTTATTGATATTTCTCCAGGCAATCTTGATTCAGTTTGTGCTTCATCCAGTCCAGCGTTTCTCATGATGTACTCTGCATAGAATTTAAATAAGCCGGGTGACAATATAAGCAGGGTGACAATATACAGACTTGACATATTCTTTTTCTTATTTGGAACCAGTCTGTTGTTCCATGTCCAGTTCTAACTGTCACTTCCTGACCTGCATATAGGTTTCTCAAGAGGAAGATCAGGTGATCTGGTATTCCCATCTCTTTCAGAATTTTCCACAGTTTATTGTGACCATAGTCAATAAAGCAGAAATAGATGTTTTTCTGGAACTCTCTTGCTTTTTCCACGATCCAACAGATGTTGGCAACTTGATCTCTGGTTCCTCTGCCTTTTCTGAAACCAGCTTGAACATTTGGAAGTTCACGGTTCAGGTATTGCTGAAGCCTGGCTTGGAGAATTTTCAGCAATACTTTACTAGTATGTGAAATGAGTACAATTGTGCGGCAGTTCTTTGGCATTGCCTTTCTTTGGGATTGGAATGAAAACTGACCTTTTCCAGTCCTGTGGCCACTGCTGAGTTTTCCAAAATGGCTCGCATATTGAGTGCAGCAGCTTCACAGCATCATCTTTTAGGATTTGAAATAGCTCAACTAGAATTTCATCCACCCCTTAACCTTGTTCATAGTGATGCTTCCTAAGGCCCACTTGACTTCACATTCCAAGATGTCTGGCTCTAGGTGATCTGGGTTGTGATGTGAAATGAGTACAATTGTGTGGCAGTTCTTTGGCATTGCCTTTCTTTGGGATTGGAATGAAAACTGACCTTTTCCAGTCCTGTGGCCACTGCTGAGTTTTCCAAAATGGCTCGCATATTGAGTGCAGCAGCTTCACAGCATCATCTTTTAGGATTTGAAATAGCTCAACTAGAATTTCATCCACCCCTTAACCTTGTTCATAGTGATGCTTCCTAAGGCCCACTTGACTTCACATTCCAAGATGTCTGGCTCTAGGTGATCTGGGTTGTGAAGATCTTCTTTGCATAGTTCTTGTGTATATCCGCCACCTCTTCTTAATATCTTCTGCTTCTGTTAGGTCCATACCATTTCTGGCCTTATTGAGCCCATCTTTGCATGAAATGTTCCCTTTGTATCTCTAAATTTCTTGAAGAGATCTATAGTCTTTCCCATTCTGTGTTTTCCTCTATTTCTTTGCATTGATCACTGAGGAAGGCTTTCTTATCTCTCCTTTCTATTCTTTGGAACTCTGCATTCAAATGGGTATATCTTTTCTTTTCTCCTTTGCTTTTTGCTTCTCTTCTTTTCACAGCTATTTGTAAGGCCTCCTCAGACAGTCATTTTGCTTAATTTCATTTCTTTTTCTTGGAGGTGGTCTTGATCCCTGTCTCCTGTACAGTGTCACGAACCTCCATCCATAGTTCATCAGGCACTTGTCTATCAGATCTAGGCCCTTAAATCTATTTCTCACTTCCACTGTATAATCATAAGGGATTTGATTTAGGTCATACCTGAATGGTCTAATGGTTTTCCCCACTTTCTTCAATTTAAGTCTGAATTTGGCAAGAAAGTGTTCATCATCTGAGCCACAGTCAGCTCCCGGTCTTGTTTTTGTTGACTGTATAAAGCGTCTCGATCTTTGGCTGCAGAGAATATCAATTTGATTTCGGTATTGACCATCTGATGATGTCCATGTGTAGAGCCTTCTCTTGTGTTGTTGGAAGAGGGTGTTTGCTATGACCAGTGTGTTCTCTTGGCAGAACTCTATTGGCCTTTGCTCTGCTTCATTCTGTATTCCAAGGCCAAATCTGCATGTTACTCCAGGTATTTCTTGACTACCTGCTTTTGCATTCGAGTCTCCTATAATAAAAAGGACATATTTTGGGGTCTTAGTTCCAAAACATCTTGTAGGTCTTCATAGATCCATTCAACTTCAGCTTCTTCATTGTTACTGGTTGGGGCATAGACTTGGATTACCATGATATTGAATGGTTTGCCTTGGAAACAAACAGAGATCATTCTGTCGTTTTTGAGATTGCATCCAAGTACTGCATATGGGCTCTTCTGCTGATTATGATGGCTACTCCATTTCTTCTAAGGGAAATATAATGGTCATCTGAGTTAAATTCACCCATTACAATCCATTTTAATTAGCTGATTCCTAAAATGTGGATGTTCACTCTTGCCATCTGCTGTTTGACCACTTCTAATTTGCCTTGATTCATGGACCTAACATTCCAGGTTCCTATGCAATATTGCTCTTTACAACATTGGAACTTGCTTCTATATCCAGTCACATCCACAACTGGGTGTTTTTTTGCTTTGGCTCCATCCCTTCATTCTTTTTGGAGATATTTCCCCACTGATCTCCAGTAGTATATGGGCACCTACCAACCTGGGGAGTTCATCTTTCAGTGTCCTATCATTTTGCCTTTTCATACTGTTCATTGGATTCTAAGGCAAGAATACTGAAGTGGTTTGCCATTCCCTTCTCCAGTGGACGACATTTTGTCAGACCTCTCCACCATGACCTAGTCATATTGGGTGGCCCCACATGGCATGATTTAGTTTCACTGAGTTAGACAAGGCTGTGATCCATGTGATCAGATTGGCTAGTTGTCTGTGATAATGGTTTCAGTCTGTCTGCCCTCTGATGCCCTCTCTTAGTGCCTACTGTCTGTCTTGGGCTTTTCTTACCTTGGACGTGGGATATCTGTTCACAGCTGCTCCAGCAAAGCACAGCCACAGTTCCTTACCTTGGACTTGGGGTATCTCTTAATGGCCATGACTCTTGACCTTGGACATGGGGTATGTCCTGTCGGCCACTCCTGCACTGTGCACCTCCCACTCCTGCATCCCCTTCAGTTCAGTTCAGTCACTCAGTCATCTCTGACTGTTTGTGACCCCATGAATTGCAGCACGCCAGGCCTCCCTATCTATCACCAACACGCGGAGTCCACCCAAACTCATGTCCATTGAGACAGTGATGCCATCCAGCCATCTCATCCTCTGTCATCCCCTTCTCCTCCTGCCCCCAATCCCTCCCAGCATCAGAGTCTTTTCCAATGAGTCAACTCTTCGCATGAGGTGCCCAAAGTACTGGAGTTTCAGCTTTAGCATCATTCCTTACAAAGTACATTCAAGATTGATCTCCTTTAGGATAGACTGATTGGATCTCCTTGCAGTCCAAGGGACTCACAAGAGTCTTCTCCAACATTACAGTTCAAAAGCATCAATTCTTCGGCACTCAGCTTTCTTTAGAGTCCAACTCTTACATCCATACATGACTACTGGAAAAACCACAGCCTTGACTAGACGAACCTTAGTCGGCAAAGTAATGTCTCTGCTTTTTAATATGCTAAGGCTGAGCACGGAAGAATTGATGCTTTTGAACTGTGGTGTTGGAGAAGACTCTTGAGAGTCCCTTGGACTGCAAGGAGATCCAACCAGTCCATTCTGAAGGAGATCAGCCCTGGGAATTCTTTGGAAGGAATGATGCTAAAGCTGAAGCTTCAGTACTTTGGCCACCTCATACGAAGAGTTGACTCATTGGAAAAGACTCTGATGCTGGGAGGGATTGGTGGCAGGAGGAGAAGGGGATGACCGAGGATGAGATGGCTGGATGGCATCACGGAGTCTTACGTGAGTCTGAGTGAACTCCAGGAGTTGGTGATTGACAGGGAGGCCTGGCGCGCTGCAGTTCATGGGGTCGCAAAGAGTCGGACACGACCGAGCGACTGAACTGAACTGAACTGATCTAGATTGGTCATAACTTTCCTTTCATGGAGTAAGCATCTTTTCATTTCTGGCTGAAATCACCATCTGCAGTGATTTTGGAGCCCCCCAAAATGAAGTCTGACACTGCTTCCACTGTTTCCCCATCTATTTGCCATGAAGTGATGGGATCAGATACCATGATCTTTGTTTTCTGAATGTTGAGCTTTAAGCCAACTTTTTCACTCTCCTCTTTCACTTTCATCAAGAGGTTCTTTAGTTCCTCTTCACTTTCTACCATAAGGGTGGTGTCATCTGCATATCTGAGGTTACTGATCTTCCTCCCGGCAATCTTGATTCCAGCTTGTGCTTCTTCCAGCCCAGCATTTCTCATGATGTACTCTGCATAGAAATTAAGTAATACCAGAATTAAAAAAGAGCAGTATTTTCAGTTATCTTAGTGCACACCTCCTTCAATGACTCCAGCCTTGGGTAATGGGGTTCTTCAGTGCCTCAAGAACAACTTACAGGTCTTTATTTTCTTGTGCTTAAAACCAAGACCTTTCTGTTTTTTCTTTCTGTCCTCTGTTCAGTTCAACGTCTCAGTCCTGTCTGACTCTTTGCGACCCCATGGACTGTAGCATGCCAGGCTTCCCTGTCCATCCCCAACTCCCAGAGCTTGCTCAAGCTCATGTCCATCGAGTTGGTGATGCCATCCAGGATTATGTAAATTAAGCCTTCCCTTGTCATATTGTAACACAGGAATAAAAACAAAAATAATTGCATTAAGTTATTTCAATTCTATGAGGTACACATATATGATCAAATTTTTTAACCGCTGAAAATAGGAATGCAACTAACATTTTATAGCTTGTATGCGTTCATTTCATTCTTTGGGCTCTCCTGTGTGACTATGGTACCCTAGGGGCTGTGTGCATGCATACTACGTCCCTTTAGTGGTGTCAGACTCTTTGTGATCCTATGGGCTGTAGACCACCAGGCTCTCTGTCCATGGGATTTTCCAGGCAAGAACCCTGGAGTGTGTTGTCATACTCTCCTCCAGGGGATCTTCCTAACCCAGGGATTGAACTCACATCTCAAGCCTCCTGCACTGCAGGCAGGTTCTTTACGACTAGGGTCACCTGGAAAGCCCACCCTAGAGGCTACTGCTAAATTGCTTCAGTCATGTCCAACTCTGTGCGACCCCATAGATGGCAGCTCACCAGGCTCCCCCATCCCTGGGATTCTCCAGGCAAGAACTCTGGAGAGGGTTGCCATTTCCTTCTCCAATGTATGAAAGTGAGAAGTGAAAGTGAAGTCGCTCAGTTGTGTCCAACTCCTAGCGACTCCATGGACTGTAGCCCACCAGGCTCCACCGTCCATGGGATTTTCCAGGCAAGAGGACTGGAGTGGGGTGTCATTGCCTTCTCCACCCTAGAGGCTAAGCATCCACTATTATGTTTTTGATCCTTTTTGTGCTCAATGGGAGGATAAAACACAAATATCAATGACCCAAATCAATAACTCTTTTTAATCACTGCAAAATTCCCTGTTGTGCACATGAAAGACTCTGGAGGGAAAAATGAAAATCCAAAGCAGGGAGCAGAGAAGATATGTACATGCCTGTGTCTTCTATTGCTCCTGGCAAGTAATCTAAGTGAGCAATTGATTCTTTCTCTCTTTTTTAACATCAAAATGAAAATGATAACATTTTTCTTGATATGGATACTTTCTGATCACAGATAAAAACATCTTCAATTTTAAAAAATAAAGTAACCATATATGTTTAATAAAATGTGCTAAATATATTTAATAAAAGCAACTAGGATATAGTGCGTATATATATATATATATATATATATATATATATAGTTTGGGTGGTTTAGTCACTAAGTCATGTCCAACTCTTGCGACCCCATGGACTGTAGCCTACAAGGGTCCTCTGTCCATGGGATTTTCCAGGCAAGAATACTGGAGTGAGTTGCCATTTCTTTTTCGAGGGGAACTTCCTGACCCAGGAATCAAAACTGGGTCTCCTGCATTGCAGGCAACTTCTTTACCAATTGAGCTATGAAGGAAGCCTATCCTATATATATATATATATATATATATATATATATACACTATTTTAAAATCGAAATGTTCTGGAAAATCCTGATAGGCATAAATTCTAATTTATGGCAAAGAAGTGTCATTTATTTTCCCTTTTATATGAAAGCATATTCATTACACACAAGTCTAATCATTTTTTGAAGTTGGTATTCACAACACAGTCATTATTGAATTTTTAAGTATGCATGAATTTAACAGATAACTGGTACTGCTTTTTAGCTTTTGAATAAGGTTATAATTCTAAGGTTGTGATTTTGGGGTTATTTTCCTTTTATTTCTTCCAATAAAGAAGTCTTTCATGTCTACAAGGAGCTATCATCTTGAGTAATCTACAATGTTGATTCTCTGAGTTTTATTCCATCAAGGCTCAAGTGAAATGAGGTTCAGCCCCATTGAAATAGAATGGAAAAAGGCAAATTGTGATCTTTTTAAAAAAAGTGCTCTTTGTTTTTTTCATATTTCTTACCCACATTTAGATTTGTTGTTTCCCATTAATCTTCCTTTATTTTGTTATCTTGTCGTTTTAGACAGAGTTAAGAATTTGTAAATGGAAGTCAAGTTGATATGTGATTACTGGCGAGCCATTTAAACTCTCCGAGCTTCAAATTACAGTGTCTAAAATAGGTACAATGTCACCTACCTCAAGCAGATTATTTTCTGAGTTAACTGAATTTAAGTACAGTAACTCCTAGTGCCTGGTATATTGTCAATGTTCAAATTGATATCTTTTCTTCTTATGACTATTATCTATGCTATTAGGAAAGCAAAATGAAGATAGAAAAGAAGAGGCAACAATAGTCTGGGGAATGAAGGTAACTGACTTGTGGAGTCAGGTTTAAATTATCTTCTGTGGTCAGCCATCTCAGTGTACCTGCCTGGGACTACAGCATCTGAGAAGTTGTGATTGAGAATTCAGGCTGGACCAGAGCACATGTTGATGTTCCTGCTCCAACCATGAATCCATTGGCTGTTCTCCATTCTAAGAGGCTCTGTTTCTCTGGAGGATGTTTATTATTTTTACTGATAGCAGTCCCTTCATTCCAATCTCATGAATGCAGGGTAGTAGAGAGTAGCCAACTTTTCCAGTTCCAGAAGCCATCCCTAATCCCACACAGCCCATACTTAATCTATTTCTCTTTGCCCCAAGTGTGTAAATAAGATGTGTTTAGCCAAGGCACTTGGCATGATTCCCTTTAAAGAAATTGCATCAGACTATGAGGAGTGAGTCTTACAACCTATGTGGGAGTTCCAGCAGCAGGAGATGAATGCCATTCTCTCTGGTATTTATTTGGGCTTTTAGGGTAGGATGTAGCCGAATGCATGAAATAGCAATCAGACACATAAGATAGGGGCTTTATGCAATATGTCAGTTCTCAAACTTGCTGTGCTGTTTGACACCAGAAGAGGCAGAAAAGAGCTCTTGGGACCTTATTCAAGCTGTGCAATATTCCCAAATCAAAACTAATAGAATTCTGAGGGGGGTGGGGGAGAGAGAAGGGATATTAACATTCCCAGATCAGTGGACAACTTCATGTTCCCACAAACCAGATAAGAGCACTGATGCACATTTATAATATTTACTAATATTTATTACTATACCAGATGTGGTGATAAATATTCTTAAATGCAAAAGTTTTTTTCTTTAGGAATGTTCTTATAAAAAGAGTTTCCTAAAACTCCAATTTCTAGATCTACATTTTGATGGTACTGACAATCAGCACTTAATAAATATTTTACCAACTTATATTCCCATTAAAGGACTCCCCTGGTGACTCAGACGGTAACAAATCTGCCTGCAATGTGGGAGATCTGGGTTAAATCCCTGGGTTGGGAAGATCCCTGGAGGAGGGCATGGCAACTCACTCTAGTATTCTTTTTTTTTTGATATAAATTTATTTATTTTAATTGGAGGTTAATTAGAGACACAGATGTATAGAACAGGCTTTTGGACTCTGTGGGAGAGGGAGAGGGTGGAATGATTTGGGAGAATGGCGTTGAAACATGTATAATATAATATATGAAATGAATCGCCAGTCTAGGTTTGATGCATGATACTGGATGCTTGGGGTGGTGCACTGGGACGACCCGGAGGGGTGGTACGGGGAGGGAGGAAGGAAGGGGGTTCAGGATGGGGATCACTCCAGTATTCTTGCCTGGAGAATCCCCATAGACAGATGAACCTGGCAGACTATAGTTCTTGGGGTTGCAAAGAGCTGGACATGACTGAGCGATTGAGCACAGCACTCCCATTAAAATTGTATGATACTGCCAGTTTCTCACATTTTTTTCAACCACTTAAATTTTTTTTCAAATCTACTGTGTGAAAAATAATATTTAGTTATTCTTATAATTAGTATTTACTTGACCGCTAATGATATTAAATTTATTTTTCTGTATTAATTGACAGTAAAAATTCTTCATGTATTGCTTGTTCATTTACTTTGCTCAATTTCTAATAGTGTGTGAATATTTTCTTTTACTGATTTGTAGATACTCAACATATTCTTGAGTAATTTTTATCCTTTCCTTTACTTATGTATGCTGCACACAATTTTTTAAAATAATCCAAACAACCTGTGATAATGGTATAGCCGATAACAGAACACTGAGATTTCCAGGCGAAATTCGCTGTGTGTCGACAAGTATATCCTGAATTAATTCTTGCTGGTGTTAAGGTCCTGTGCTCATTGTGGCTCATTCTCACTTGAGGACCATGTGATTGGTGGCAAGGACACAAATGCCACTCAGCTGTTTGCTTGTCCAGGGCCCTACTGTGGAAGCACAGTATCTGAACATGGATGGTAACAGGATTGAGCCAGTTACACTGAACCACAAGGGGGAGGTGTCTGACCTCAACTATGAGAGATGAAATTGAATCTCCTGACCCTTAAGTGAAAGGCATACTGAAGACAAAGCACATCCACCTGGCTGCTAGCTTTAGTTAACATTTTTTAGTTACATTTTTTTCTTTCCCTTGCCCAAATCACAGGCACTAATTCAGTGAAAAATGTTAACAGACCCAGATGACTGCAGGCCACTTTTTAAAAGGTGAGCAGTATCATCAGTTGCCTGTATTGATGTGACATCTGCGGTCTGAAGGACCTCTAAGGTAGATGTGATCGCTTATGTTTGTGTATACATTTACTTAATACCTTTTAAACTGTCATTTAGCTCTTATCTTCTTCAAATACCTGGACAAATGCAAAGAAAATATTCAGCTGAGTCAAAAGTGCAGAATTATTCATCAGTTCTTGCAAACAAATGGGCTCTTTGGCCCCTTTGGTGGGCTGAATTCTCAGAACCGCAGAAATGAAGAATTGTGGTGTTACGGAGAGGATTTGATTCTTGTCTGCCTGAGTTTATCTCCACTCCTTGTTTACTCTTCATTACCTTTGAGCAAAAGATAAAAACTGCCTTGGAAGGTATAGCGATTCCATCGTGCGAGGGTCTCCTAATTGCTAATACCATCCATTAATCAAAGCCTGGAAGCCAAGCTGGGGACTCAGAGGGGACTTGGCAGGTCTGGGCCACCCAGGTTACTGTGCTAATGATGCTGACTCTCCTAACATGATCCTTAAGAGTGACTTTCTCTGATCTGTCCTAAGCTGCTGCGTTCCTCCGAGCATGCAGGCCAGCTGTGGGGTCTGGTGCTGCAGCCCACTCCGAGGGGCTCAGAGACTCTGCTTCATGAGTCAGGAGGGCAGGAGGCTGAGAAAGCAGGAGGAGGCCAGCTCTCACGCTCAGGTCAGAAATGACAAGGTATGCCTGTGTGTTCCCTTCGGAGACCTTCATGAATCGGAAACCGCAGCCTCCAACTCCCCTTTTGCTTCTGCATCAAATCCTGCTGGGAGTCCCAGCCCAGAGTTTACAGCAAGATCAGTATTAAATCACTGAAAACTTGAACTAGCTTTGTATTTCAGGGAACATGTTAAAAAAATTATGTGATTCTTTTATAAGGGAGTGACGTTTGGTCCCGTGATGAGTTCCAGAATGTTTCCTAACATGGACTGCGGTGGGGCTTACTTATTCTGAATGTCTAAGGCTCGAGGGCATGGCACCTTCGTAGACAATTTAGCTGGGAGCATAAACGGTTTGGAGGAGAGCTTTTATCTATTAAGGAATGAAAGCAGATGGTGACCTGGTTATGGGCCTTTCAGACCCACCCCAGTTCTGTTTGTTTCCCACAACCCACCTTTGTGGAAAATCTTTCCTCCCACCTTTTTAATGAAAACACAACAAACAATTGTTTGGGGAGTGGGGCGCGGAATCAGAGAGGATGTCTCACTTTTCATGAGGCCTGTTTTGTAGAATGGACACTGTGCAGGTCCTGACAGCCTGGTGATGACTTGTTTGTGTTGGAGTAACCAGTAAGTCTGCCCTGAGTCCTTGAGTAATCGCTCCTGTCAGCTTGTTAAACATTAAAAACAAATGCACTGGAGAAAAGCCATGCCTCTTTCTGAGATGGAGCATCATGTTTAGGCCAGTTTTCAGCACACGAGGTAACTGGTGGTCCTGGGGGCTGTGGGTGTCTTCACGTCCACCGCCTCTGAGGCTGAGCGAGATGGAGACCTTGAACTTCTGACCCGGCAGCCAGGTCCAGCCTGCAGCTTGGTCTCTAGGTGTCCATAGATCTGGTCACTGACGCTTCAGCACAGGTAGCAGTTTCCTTCCTGAGGGCTACTCTGGTGATTCTAGTCATCAAAGGCTCTAAAGGTTGGCGGAAGAGAGGGATATTGGAGAGCTGTGAACAGGGTTGTCAGATAAGTAAACTCTCAAAGGGCTGGAAAGGAGAGGGGCTTTTCAGACTCACAGTCTAATCAGAACTTGCTTTATTTTTCATTTTTTATTCTCCTGGTCTTCCCTTCTTTCCTTCTCCATCAGCCCTTTTCCTTCAATTCTCTCCCTCTGTCAATTTGATCTCACCTTTCCTTGTTCCTGTATCTGTATCAGGGTGTCAGAGATCATGCATGTATTTTGATTTTAATGTGTGTCTGGGTGTGTTTCCCAGGTTTTATTTACATTTTAGCAATAGTCTATGTCAAAGAGACATTTTATTATAAAAACCCTGTTCATTCTTCTGTAAGCAGTTATTAATTACAAGTGAGATCATCAGAGCATCTTTTGAAACTAAAGGCTATATTTTAGAAGGCACTCTGGGGAATCTTTCAAAGTCCGTTCTGCAGAATCAAAGCTGTGTTCTCAAGGGCATTTGTTCTGCAGATATAAGGTGAGAAGTGCCTTTCTTCTGTGTGCAACTGCTTCTTTCCAGGCTTAGGTTTACTGACATTACTCAGTTGGTGATCCATCACTGGTGTGTTTATTTTCCTGGCACTCGGTGGAAAGCATCTTTTCCCATCTCAACAGAAAGATTATGAGTCAGGGGAGAATCTTCCCAGGAATAGACGATATTCCAAATTGAAACCAGGTATTTGATCATGTGATCTGCTTTCTTCTGATCCTTGGGAAAAGAGTTCATGAGGATAGCAGCCTCTCTACTTCTGTAAGAAGAAATTTAGCTCTCAGCCAGGCTGGAGAATTTCAAAATCAGCACTATGAGATTCACTGACTGCCCTCTAGGGCCTGCCTATCTCTAGAATATTACTATGTATACACTTTCTACAAGTTGTTTTTCTTTGTTGAAATGACTTTTAACCAAAATGCCTTTTAAAAAGCCACTTTCAATGGTCAATCCTTCATCAAGTTCAGATTGCAGATCCCGGAGTGCCTTTTCAGACAAACTAAGATAAATATATTCACCCAGAGCTCAGGAGACAGCTGGCAGAAAAGTCAAACCAAAGGGATAAAAAGTCTCAACACTGCATCTGTGACATAAATTTCCAGGGAAAATTCATGAATTCCACCAGCAACTATCGTAGGTTCTCATATTTCAGGAGATATTTAGGGATTCTAAATAATCTCGGAGTATTGGATCCATGCAGCACTGGAAGACCTATAAAAATTGATGAGAGGAGATAAGAAAGAGCTATCCATGGCATATCATAAATGTGATACATCTAATTTTTTTTAAATGAAAGTAGAGTGTCTAAGATGTCAGTAAATCATCACAGAAAGGGGCTAATATGTACAGGATTTTTAAATTCAGACCTGTGAATTAGTTACTGTCATCTCCTTAAGACAATCCAAATAGAAGACAGAAATATAAGGTTGATTTTAGACCAAATGTATACATAGAGATTCTAGCACCTGAAAATAAACAATATATGGAGATATTTATCTTGACAAGTTGAAGACAGGTCTTTAAAATATTAATAACACAAAACCCTGTAAGTTTCCAGAGTTTAGACACTCAATTTTGAATCTCTATACCAGCTAAGTATAGACATTTGTGGTAGAAAATAACCATTTCTCATATTTTAATCATCGACCCACTTAACCCATTACAAAAGGAAACCTTTGTGCTGATGAATGGCAGGAGTATGCAGCTGTCTTCATTAAGAGTCTGCTGTTTTCTGCCATAACATCAAATCACTCCTTCCAAAGAAATCGTTGTACTATTTACTGTCTTGAGTTCAGTGAGTGTTTCCAAAATATATTTCCAAGAGCACAGCTTTTACTAGGAGTTTGGTGATGAGAGCATTCACATTTTTTTTTCTGTTTCTTGTATCCCACATAATTTGATGACCAGAAATGAGGAACATTGCAGGGAACAAGCCTAACACAGGGACAGATACCATGTGAAGGAGGGTAAGGTGGCTAGAAATCTTTTTTTTTTTTTTTCTGGACTGAGTTGTTGGCAGTTTTCCCCATGCCAAAGCAATGTAGTGAGCCAAACTCTAACCTATGATGACCACTGATGGTTGAATTGTAAGGGACTGTGATGGAAAAAAAAAATCTGGTTTTGGGGCTACATCTGCTGCCTCTTGCAGTTATCAGTAAGTACTTAATGTAAAGAAGTAATCTTGCTGTTGTAGTTTAGTCACTAAGTCATGTCTGGTTCTTTGTGGCCACATGGACTACAGTCCACTAGGCTCCTCTGTCCATGGGATTTACCAGGCAAGAATACTGGGGTGGGTAGCCATTTCCCTCCCCAAGGGATCTTCCCAAGCCAGGAATGGAACCCATGTCTCCTACAGTAGCTGAGTCATGTCTGACTCTTTACAGCCCCATGGACTATAGAACACCAGCCTCCGCTGTCCTTCACTATCTCCCAGAGTTGGTCAAATTCATGTCCATTGAGTCAGTGATGTGATCTAACCATCTCATACTCTGCCACGCCTTTCTCTTCTTGTGTTCAAGCTTTCCCAGCATCAAGGTCTTTTCCAATGACATTTCACATCAAGTGGCCAGAGTATTCATGTTTTAGCCAGCATCAGACCTTCCAGTAAATATTCAGGGTTGATTTCCTTTAAGCTTGACTGTTTTGATCTCATTGCAGTCCTAGGGAATCTCAAGAGTCTTCTCCAGCACTACAATTTGAGAGCATCAACAAGACTTTGTATTGTCTAATTTTTGAGAGGAGATTAATGCATTTTTTATGGGTATAAGCAGTTTTGAGAGTGTATGCATGTAGCTCATGTGTGAACATTGGATGAATAATGGGAGAGACTTCAGTAGATATTTTTACTGCAGATTCAGAAACCACTTCCTTTCTTCCAAATGGAATCTTGACTTGTTTTTGCAATTCACTCATTTTCAAAGACCCCATATGTCCCAATCCTAGGAATGACCTAGACTGATTTAAGGGTAATTCTACTTTGCTGTTTAGTAAGAGGAACAGACTTGAGACCCGACAGGGCAAGTGATGACAAGGGGATTTTTATGGGTACTTTTGAGTGTCTCTCTTTATCTTTTTAACAACTCCGGCAGTGACCTTTTCTCAATTTCTCACTGTGTTGCACTATGTAAATGTAAGGTTAAAGATGACTTTCACTCTCTTGCTACCAGCTAGCTTGCTGGCCTACAGAGGGGGACAGAGAAGGAGGAATCTTGAGCCAGAGTAATTGTATTGGATTAATATTGAAGCTCACCGTACCTTTAGATTTCATGTTATGCTGTTTCTTATGGGAGAAGCTCATTTGAGTTGGTTCTACTACTCTTTGGAGGCAGAAGCATTGCAAGTAATATGACTTAAATGGAACAACTGTCCTCATAGGAGCCACAAATGACTAGCAGAATGAGTGAGGGGAAGAAAATAAGAGCATTACAAAGGAAGGAAATGGTACAGGGAGGACAGAAGGATGACGGTGGGCGGGGGATGTGCATGTAGCTTTCTTAGTATTAGTCCACATGCAAAGTGTTAGGACATTAGAATCAAGAATCTCAGCATAGAGAGCACTGTTTAGTCTAAGCCAGCATTAGCTTAAATATGGTCTTCCCAGGTGGCTCTGTGGGAAAGAATCGACCTGCCAATGCAGGAGACTTGGGTTTGATCCCTGGGTCAGAAAGATCCCCTGGAGGAGGAAATGACAACCCACTCTGGGATTCTTGCCTGGAAAATCCCATGGACAGAAGAGCCAGCTGGGCTACAGTC
This sequence comes from Aepyceros melampus, assembly GCA_006408695.1. Classification (NCBI taxonomy): domain Eukaryota; kingdom Metazoa; phylum Chordata; class Mammalia; order Artiodactyla; family Bovidae; genus Aepyceros; species Aepyceros melampus. Next base: position 49,296 of record SJXQ01000205.1, on the reverse strand, counting down.
CGTGGGGTCTCAAAAGAGTTGGGTTCAATTTAGTGACTGAAAACAAAACCTAAATATACTGTTTAAATATGGTTAAACATATTGGTACTATGTTTTTAAATCCGTATTTTTCAAATGTATTTTATACTATTAAGTCTGTTCACTTTCTTATTTTTTAAAATTCTTTGAATGATACTAATGTTTGATGTTTAATTTCTTAAATTGGCAAAAAAAAAGAAAGAAAGAAAGAAAGAAAAGCAAAAACAGAGCTCAGAAATCACATTCAGTTCAGTTTTGTCGCTCAGTCATGTCTGATTCTTTGAGATCCCATGGACTGCATCACACCAGGCCTCCCTGTCCATCACCAATTCCCAGAGTTTACTCAAACTCAACTGCATTGAGTCGGTGATGCCATCCAAACATCTCATTCTCTGTCATTCCCTTCTTTTCCTGTCTTCAATTTTCCCCAGCATCAGGAACTTTCCAAATGAGTCAGCTCTTCACATCAGATCACCAAAGTATTGGAGTTTCAGCTTCAACATCAGTCCTTCCAATGAATATTCAGGACTGACTTCCTTTAGGATGGACTGGTTGGATCTCCTTGCAGTCCAAAGGACTCTCAAGAGTCTTCTCCAACACCACAGTTCAAAAGCATCAATTCTTCAGTGCTCAGCTTTCTTTATAGTCCAACTCTTACATCCACACATGACTACTGGAAAAACCATAGCCTTGACTAGATGGACCTTTGTTGGAAAGTAATGTCTCTGCTTTTTAATATGTTGTCTAGGTTGGTCATAACTTTCCTTCCAAGGAGCAAGCATCTTTTAATTTCATGGCTCCAATCACCATCTGCAGTGATTTTGGAGCCCCCAAAAATAAAGTCAGCCACTGTTTCCACTGTTTCCCCATCTATCTGCCATGATGTGATGGGACTGGATGCCATGATCTTAGTTTTCTGAATGTTGAGCTTTAAGTCAATCATATTGGTTAGCCCTAATTTGATGACAAAATGTGGTCCACTGGAGAAGGGAATGGCAAACCACTTCAGTATTCTTGCCTTGAGAACCCCATGAACAGTGTGAAAATGCAAAAGATAGGACACTGAAAGATGAACTCCCCAAGTCAGTAGGTGCCCAATATGCTACTGGAGATCAGTGGAGAAATAACTCCAGAAAGAATGAAGAGATGGAGCCAAAGCAAAAACAACACCCAGTTGTGGATGTGACTGGTGATGGAAGTAAAGTCTGACTCTGTAAGGAGAAATATTGCATAGGAACCTGGAATGTTAGGTCCATGAATCAAGGCAAATTGGAAGTGGTCAAACAGCAGATGGCAAGAGTGAACATCAATATTCTAGGAATCAGCAAACTAAAATTGACTGGAATGGGTGAATTTAACTCAGATGACCATTATATCTACTACTGTGGACAAGAATGCCTTAGAAGGAGTGGATTAGCCATCAAAGTCAACAAAAAAGTCCAAAATGCAGTACTTGGATGCAATCTCAAAAATGACAGAATGATCTCTGTTCATTTCCAAGGCAAACCATTCAATACCATGGTAATCCAAGCCTACGCCCTGACCAGTAATGCTGAAGAAGCTGAAGTTAAACAGTTCTATGAAGACCTACAAGATCTTTTAGAACTAAAACTCCAAAAATATGTCCTTTTCATTAAAGAGGACTGGAATGTAAATGGAGTAAAAGGCAAATTTGGCCTTAGTGTACAAAATAAAGCAGGGGAAAGGCTAATAGAGTTTTCCCAAGAAAACTCACGGTCATAGTAAATATCCTCTTCCAACACCACAAGAGAAGACTCTACACATGGACATCACCAGAGGGTCAACACTGAAATCAGATTGATTATATTCTTTGCAGCCAAAGATGGAGAAGCTCTATACAGTCAGCAAAAACAAGACCAGGAGCTGACTGTGGCTCAGATCATTAACTCCTTATTGCCAAATTCAGAGTTAAACTGAAGAAAATAGGGAAGACCACTAGACCATTCAGGTATGACCTAAATTAAATCCCTTATGATTATACAGTAGAAGTGAGAAATAGATTTAAGGGACTAGATCTGATACATGGAGTGCCTGATGAACTATGGATAGAGGTTCATGACATTGTACCGGAGACAGGGATCAAGAACACCCTCAAGAAAAAGAAATGAAAAAAAGCAAAGTGACTGTCTGAGGAGGCCTTACAAATAACTGTGAAAAGAAGAAAAGTGAAAAGCAAAGGAGAAGAGGAAAGATAAACCCATATGAATGTAGAGTTCCAAAGAATAGCAAGGAGAGATATGAAAGCCTTCCTCGGTTATCAGTGCAAAGAAATAGAGGAAAACAATAGAATGGGAAAGACTAGAGATCTCTTCAAGATAATTAGAGATACCAAGGGAACATTTCATGCAAAGATGGACTCAATGAAGGACAGAAGTAGTATGGACCTAACAGAAGCAGAAGATATTAAGAAGAGATGGCAGGAATACACAGAAGAACTGTACAAAAAAGATCTTTATTACCCGATAATCACGATGGTGTGATCACTCACCTAGAGCTAGACATACTGGAATGTGAAGTCAAGTGGGCCTTAGGAAGCATCACTACAAACAAGCTAGTGGAGGTGATGGAATTCCAGTTGAGCTATTCAAATCCTAAAAGATGATGCTGTGAAAGTGTTGCACTCAATATGTCAGCAAATTTGGAAAACTCAGCAGTGGCCACAGGACTGAAAAAAGTCAGTTTTCATTCCAGTCCCAGAGAAAGGCAATGCCAAAGAATGCTCAAACTACAGCAAAATGCACTCATCTTGCACACTAGTAAAGTAATGCTCAAAATTCTCCAAGGCAGATTTCACCAATACATGAACTGTGAACTCCATGATGTTCAAGCTGGTTTTAAAAAAGGCAGAGGAACCAGAGATCAAATTGCCAACATCTGTTGGGTTATCAAAAAAGCAAGAGAGTTTCAAAAAAACATCTATTTCTGCTTTATTGACTATGCCAAAGCCTTTGACTGTGTGGATCACAATAAACTGTGGAAAATTCTTAAAGAGATAGGAATATCAGACCACCTGACCTGCCTCTTGAGAAACCTGTATGCAGGTCAGGAAGCAACAGTTAGAACTGGACATGGAACAACAGACTGGTTCCAAATAGGAAAAGGAGTACATCAAGGCTGTATATTGTCACCCTGCTTATTTAACTTATATGCAGAGCACATCATGCAAAATGCTGGTCTGGATGAAACACAAGCTGGAATCAAGGTTGCTGGTAGAAATATCAATAACCTCAGATATGCAGAGGACACCACCCTTATGGCAGAAAGTGCAGAAGAACTAAAGAGCCTCTTGATGAAAGTGAAAGAGGAGAGTAGAAAAGTCATCTTAATGCTCAGCATTCAGAAAACTAAGATCATGGCATCCAGTCCCATCACATCCTGGCAAATTGATGGAGAAAGAATGATAACAGTGGCAGACTTTATTTTTTTAGGGCTCCAAAATCACTGCAGATGGTGCTACAGCCATAAAATTAAATTACCTTTACTCCTTGGAAGGAAAGTTATGACCAATCTAGACAGCATATTAAAGAGCAGAGACATTACTTTGCCAATGAAAGTCTGTCTCATCAAAGCTATGATTTTTCCAGTAGTCATGTATGGAAGTGAAATTTGAACTCTAAAAAAAGCTGAGCACCGAAGAATTGATGCTTTTGAACTGTGGTGTTGGAGAAGACTCTTGAGAGTCCCTTGGACTGCAAGGAGATTCAACTAGTCCATCCTAAAAGAGATCAGTCCTGGGTGTTCATTGGAAAGACTGATGCGAAGCTGAAACTCCAATACTTTGGTGATCTGATGTGAAGAGCTGACTCATTTGGAAAGTTCCTGATGCTGAGAAAGATTGAAGGCAGGAGGAGAAGGGAACGACAGAGGATAAGATGTTTGTATGGCATCACAGACTCAATGGAGATGAGTTTGAGTAAACCCTGGGAGTTGGTGATGGACAGGGAGGCCTGGTGTGCTGTGGTCCATGAGGTCGCATAGAGTCGGACATGACTGAGGGACTGAACTGAACTGACTGAATTTTATGATATTTAAAATTTTACTCGCTTGGGAAATTCAGGATCTGGATACTACCAAACTAGTTTGATGCCCTTTACTGATTGTGACATAAGAGATGCAAATTTGATTCCTGGGTGGGGAAGATCCTGTGGAGGAGGACAAGGCAACCCACTCCAGTATCCTTGCTTGGAGAATCCCATGGACAGAGGAGCTTGGGGGGCTCAATTCCATGGGGGTCACAGAGTTGGACATGGAGATGGGAATATCAGACCACCTGATCTGCCTCTTGAGAAACCTATATACAGGTCAGGAAGCAACAGTTAGAACTGGACAGGGAACAACAGACTGGTTCCAAATAGGAAAAGGAGTACGTCAAGGCTGTATATTGTCACCCTGCTTATTTAACTTCTATGCAGAGTACATCATGAGAAACGCTGGATTGGAAGAAACACAAGCTGGAATCAAGATTGCCAGGAGAAATATCAATAATCTCAGATATGCAGATGACACCACCCTTATGGCAGAAAGTGAAGAGGAACTAAAAAGCCTCTTGATGAAAGTGAAAGAGGAGAGTAAAAACGTTGGCTTAAACTCACCATTCAGAAAATGAAGATCATGGCATCTGGTCTCATCACTTCATGGGAAACAGATGGGGAAACAGTAGAAACAGTGTCAGACTTCATTTTTTGAGGCTCCAAAATCACTGCAGATGGTGATTGCACCCATGAAATTAAAAGACGCTTACTCCTTAGAAGGAAAGTTATGACCAACCTAGATAGCATATGAAAAGCAGAGACATTACTCTGCCAACAAAGGTCTGTCTAGTCAAGGCTATGGTTTTTCCAGTGGTCATGTATGGATGTGAGAGTTGGACTGTGAAGAAAGCTGAGCACCGAAGAATTGATGCTTTTGAACTGTGATGTTGGAGAAGACTTGAGAGTCCCTTGGACTGCAAGGAGATCCAACCAGTCCATTCTAAAGGAGATCAGCCCTGGGTGTTCTTTGGAAGAACGATGCTAAAGCTGAAGCTCCAGTGTTTTGGCCACCTCATGCGAAGAGTTGACTCACTGGAAAAGATTCTGATGCTGGGAGGAATTGGGGGCAGGAGGAGAAGGGGACAACAGAGGATGAGATGGCTGGATGGCATCATCGACTCAATGGAGGTAAGTTTGAGTGAACTCCAGGAGTTGGTGATGGACAGGGAGGCCTGGTGTGCTGCGATTCATGGTGTCTTGAAGAATCAGACACGAATGAGCAACTGAACTGAACTGAACTGAACTGAAGTGCGTTAGCATGCACACAGGCACTGACCGTGAGGGTTAATTGTATGTGGCAGTTGCCTAATTGTGGTTGTGGTGCCCAGTTGTTTGCTCAAGCACCATTCTAGACCTTGTTTGGAAGTATTTTTTATTAATAGATGTGATTAACATTTAAATCAGTAGATATAGAGTAAAGCAGATTATGCTTCATTATGTGGGTGAGCCTAATCCAATCAGCTGAAGTTTTAAGAGAAAAGTCTGAGGTTCCCCCTAAAAGGAAGGAATTCTGTCTCTAGACCACCTTTGGACCCAAGATTGTAGCAGGACTATCCTGCCAGAATGTCCAGCCTTATGGTTTCCCCTTTAGTACTCAAACTTTCTAGCCCACACAATCACATGGGACAATTCCCTAAAATAAACCTCTCTTCATGTATATATTTACTATGAGATGGCTGGATGGCATCACTGACTCAATGAACATGAGTTTGAGCAAACTCTGGGAGATGGTAAAGGACAGAGAAGCCTGGCATGCCACAGTTCATGGCGTCCAAGGAGTTGGACTGGGCTAGTGAACAGCAACAACTATGTATATACGTAAGTGTGGATCCTATTGGTTCCATTTCTGGAGAAGTCTGACCATGGCACTAAGTCTTAAATATTCATTCTATAGACTAATGTTATTCCAGTCGTTACCATGTGCAAACCACTGCACTAAAACAATGGGACTAGAAAACTGGTGGGAACCTTGATGGCGTCAACGTGTGCCATGCAATGTGGTGTGAACCACAGAGGTGTGGACAAGGTTGTGTTTAATACAAGACAAAGGGGCCAGGAAGTCAAGAATGCATTCTCAGAGGAGTGACTTTGAGCCAGGCTCTGAAGGATGAGAGGATGTTTATCGGACGGGAAAGGAAAGAAAATTCTTCTCAAGAGTAAACACATATGTTAAACCTCTGCCGAGATATCTCCCCTGTGATCAGACCTTACCAGGGGCTGTCATCCCCATGACAGATAGCTCCACTCACAGGAAACTTCTTCCTCAGCTGAACGGAGAGTCTGCTCCCTCAACATCTGTGCATTTGGTTCTGGTCCTGTTTCAAGCACTTGCTTGACCTGTGACTTCCGAGAGGTCACATCTTCATTCTGGGACTCACCGTCTTCACCTGTGAGCAGGAATGAACACTTACATGATGAGGCTACAGTGACTGTTAAATCAGATATGTTATTGAAAAAGTCTAGAAAATACCAGGTCACTGATATATGTTAATTTCACTTCACTCTAGTGCCCCTTCTGGGGTCAGACAGAGAAAATCAATTTCAAAATCTATAGAAGAATTTTCCATTGAAAGATATAGTTATGATGAAAAATGCAAAAATGAATTAAAAAGGAATGTCATATAACATTAATAACTTGCACAAAATATACTTTAATATTTAGTTAATTTACACAAACAATATCATATATTAATGATTATATTATCAATATTATGTAATATACTTTTATATTAATAATTATGTTGTTATTGTTGTTTATTCACTAAATTGTGTCTGGCTTTTTGAGACCCCCTGACTGTGGCAATGCCAAGCTTCCTTGTCCTTCACTATCTCCTGGAGTTTGCTCAAACTCATGTCCATTAAGTTGGTGATGATATCTAATCATGATAAATATTAATGTATATATAACAAAAATGAATAGAGTTAACAACATTTTTTTCTATCTAGACACTTTACCGTCCAGGGTATGAGCCTAATGACAAGATGAATTACTATAAAATTGAAAAACCAGTGAAACAAACAAGTACCTCCCTTTCACATCTCAGTTCAGTGAATGATAACTGTGGAAGCTCATATATTTTTCTCTCACAATCAAAACAACTTACATTTAAAACCCTCCTTGCTTTATGCTGAGAAAAAGTGTGTTTCCACAAAAATTTTAATTTTAGAAAAAAAGCATGATTTTTTTTAACATTAGCAATTAATTATTCTAAAATTATCCTTAAATTATCTCACTTTTGCAAGACTAAATGATCACAAGCAGGTCAAAGAAAGTAAGAAAACAATTCTACAAAGTTTGATGTGTCTTTATGAACAGTACTCTGTAGAGTTGGTCGTGTTGTTTTCTTCACAGGTCGAGGTGCCAGCATATAGACTTAACCAGGCTCCTTGCAGCCTTACTATGTCTATTTCGCTCACCCACCCAGCTCTTCCGAAGGGGCTGGTGGACAAGTAAACCCTGGCTGACTTTGTGGTTCCCTCCCCGCTGTGCATCAGGTCACCTGCTGCTGATTTGTTGCTCGGTTCTGTTTGACTCTCTGTGACCCCATGGCCTGTAGCCTGCCAGGCTCTTCTGTCCATGGGATTTTCCAGGCATACTAGAGTGGGTTGCCATTTCTTCCTCCAAGGGACCTTCCTTACCCAGGGATCAAACATGTGTCTCTTGCATTTCCTGCACTGTCAGGCAGAGTCTTTGCCAGCAGCTAGTGGGTCACCGGGGCAACCTTTATTTTTATTTTTTTAAAGTTAATTTATTTATTTTAACTGGAGGTTAATTACTTTACAATATTGTAGTGGTTTTTGCCGTACATTGTCATTAAACAGGATGCCCACCTTCCACACCAGAGCCTTTAAATTCTTGTTCTGGAGTGAGGCCCTGCATTAGTATTTTAAAAACTCCCAAGATGGTTTCATTATGCACCTAGGCTTAAAAAACAAACAAACAAAAAACAACAAAGACTGAGGTGATAAAAATATAGGAGAGTAAGGAAAAAAGAATGAGTAATCAATGAAAGAGATCAATGGGATTTTAAAGGAACACTGTTGCAAATGATAGGGTTTTGTTTATTTGTTTACCTTTTCTACTTAGTCTCCATTCACATGTAGAGTATCAGGGATCATCTTCCAGGAAAGAGTGATTATATCAGTATTTTCTGGAGTAGGGGCAGGATATAAATTTTGTAAAGCCCTTCAGTGTTTTGCCTAAACCTGGAGAGGGGCACCTCTTCAGGTAAAGCTAAGATGGTGAAAAAAGTAGGTAAACTATCCCTTCTTAGCAATGGTCTCAGTGGGTGTCAACTCCTCGCTTGCTCTTTAGGGTGATCCTAGGACATGTATACCAGCTCCTTGTTCAGTCATTCAGTCATGTCTGACTCTTTGTGACCCCATGGACTGCAGCAGGCCAGGCCTCCCTGTCCATCACCAACTCCCAGAGCTTGCTCAAACTCATGTCCCATTGAATCGATAATGTCATCCAACCATCTCATCCTCTGTCGTTCCCTTCTCCTCCTGCCTTCAATCTTTCCCAGCATCAGGGTCTTTTCCAATGAGTCAGTTCCTCACATCAGGTGGCCAAAGTATTGGAGCTTCAGCTTCAGCATCAGTCCTTCCAATGAATATTCAGGACTGATCTCCTTTAGGATGGACTGGTTTGATCTCCTTGCAGTGGCCCCTTAAAGTGCATTTTCTAACAAATGTATAGATACAGAGAGCAGGGCTGTGGTTACCAGAGGAGAAATGGGGCTCCAAAATGGGTAAAGGGAATCAGCTTCACGGTGTTGGATAGAAATTACATGCTTGGTGGTGGACACGGGGCAGGGTTTACAGAAGTAGATACATGATACAGAAATAAAAACAATGCTGCACACCACATAAAGCTTATATAGAGTTATAAATCAAAATTGCTTCAGTAAAAAATACAGTTCACACCCCCCCAATTTTTTTTTCTAATGCCCTTAGGGGATATTTGAATTTCAAGTGTAAAATGTTTACATTTTATTTGCCATGCTTTTGGTCAATACTTGAAATTTTCTTAGAATTAACTATATTATTTATTCATTTTAAGAACACAAGAAAAGCAGAAATTAAATTTTACCAGGAAGTCTACTGATAAGTTTGGGTTGAGAAGATCTGCTGGAGGAGAGCATGGCAACTCACTCTAGTATTCTTGCCTGGAGAATTCCATGGAAGAAGGATCTTGGAGAGCTATAACCCATGGGTCACAAAGAGAAGGACACGACTGAGGTACTAGCACTTTCATAGCTAAATATGTACATATACATATTCAGTAGTAGTCCCAGGAAGCTTCAATAAATTGCTGTTGATTTGTATTCTCTGTGTAGTCTGTTTTGGAGGCTATAACAATATACCACAGACTGGATGGTTTATAAACAACATAGATTTACTTCTCACAATTTTGGAGGCTGGAAGTCTGAGAGCAGAGTGGAAGCCTGGTTATGTGCGGGTTCTCAATGGCAGAGAGCAGACTTGTGTCCTCACCTGGTGGGATGACATGGGAGCCTGCTCATTTCAGTTCAGTTCAGTCGCTCAGTCGTGTCCCACTCTTTGTGATCCCATGGACTGCAGCAGGCCAGGGCTCCCTGTCCATCACCAACTCCTGGAGCTTGCTCAAACTCATGTCCATTGAGTTGGTGATGCCCTCCAACCATCTCATCCTCTGTTGTCCCCTTCTCTTCCTGCCTTCAACCTTTCCCAGCATCAGAGTCTTTTCCAATGAGTCAGTTCTTCTCATTAGGTGGCCAAAGTATTGGAGTTTAGCTTCAGCATCAGTCCTTCCAATGAATATTCAGGACTGATTTCTTTTAGGATGGACTGGTTGGATCTCTTGCAGTCCAAGAAACTTCAAGAGTCTTCTCCAATACCACAGTTCAAAAGCATCAATTCTTCGGCACCCAGCTTTCTTTATTGTCCAACGCTCACATCCATACATGACTACTGGAAAAACCACGCTTTGACTAGAGGGATATTTGTAGGAGAAATAATATCTCTGCTTTTTAATATGTTGTCTAGGTTGGTCATAATTTTTCTTCTGAGAAGCAAGCGTCTTTTAATTTCATGGCTGCAGTCACCATCTGCAGTGATTTTGGAGCACCCTCAAAATAAAGTCTGTCAATGTTTCCATTGTTTCCCCATCTATCTGCTATGAAGTGATGAGACTGGATGCCATGATCTTAGTTTTTTGAATGCTGAGTTTTAAGCCAACTTTTTCACTCTCCTCTTTCACTTTCATCAAGAGGCTCTTTAGTTCTTCTTGGAAACTAGTTCCACTCATGACCTAATCATGTCCCAATGGCTCTATCTTCTAACACATCACCTGGAGCCTTGGGATGCAAACATATGGATTTGGAAGGACACATACATTCAGATGGTGACTGCAGCCATGAAATTAAAAGATGCTTGCCCCTAGGAAGAAAAATTATGACCAAGCTAGAGGGCATTTTAAAAAGCAGAGACATTACTTTGCCGACAAATGTCCCCCTAGTCAAAGCTGTTTTTTCCAGTGGTCATGTGTGGAGGTGAGAGTTGGATCATAAAGAAAGCTGAGGGCTGAAGAATTGATAGCTTTGAACTGTGATGTTGGAGAAGATTCTTGAGAGTCCCTTGGACTGCAAGGAGATCAAACCAGTCAATCCTAAAGGAAGTCAGTCATGAATATTCATTGGAAGGATGATGTTGAAGCTGAATCTCCAATCCTTTGATCACCTGATGTGAAGACCTGACTCATTTGGAAAGACCCTGATGCTGGGAAAGATTGAGGGCAGGAGGAGAAGGGGATAACAGAGGATGAGATGGTTGGATGGCATCACGGACTCAATGGACATTAGTTTGAGCAGGCTCCAGGAATTGTTGACGGACAGGGAAGCTGGTGTGCTGCAGTCCACGGGGTGGTAAAGAGTCGGACAGGACTGAGTGACTGAACTGAGACATTCAGACCATATCGTCATCTTATCTGTTTCAGTCGGATGCCTTCAATGCTAACAGAAAAGGGAACTCTAACCAGAAATCCAGTTAAAAGTCTCAGCAGTAAGCAAATTGTCCACAGTAAATGGAAGTCTATAGGTAAGAAAAGCTTTAGAGATTGGCTTAGCCTGGAGATCATCTGTTCTATGTCTCGTCATTGTCTTGACTCACCTTCAGACTCTGTAGGTGTTTGTCTCCATAAGTGGCTGCAGCAGTCATGGGAATCAGGGCATCAACAAAGCATCCGTCTGAAGAGACACTGGTGACTCCTTTTTATGGCACATTTCCTCTCATTGGATTTGCCATGATCCATGTATGTGCTCATTACAGAACCCACTCTGATGGCTTGAAAAATGGCATCCACTCTGGGCTGTAGCCTAGTTCATCCACGCCGAGCTGTAGCCTGATTCCCTGACAAGGAGGGTAGTGATTACCAGGATCATCTTTAATCAGATTTAGCTCTCCTCTGGATCAGGAGTCATTCTACAGACCCCACAGTAGCATCACACTATAGGCGCAGAAACCTTCAAACTTTAACCTAAAGGGCCTCTGAGAGAACCAGACACTCCAGCAACCAGGTCTGAAGTTTAGAAGGAACTCACACGTGGAGCTCCATGATTGGGATCCTTAGTGAGTGTTTGTTGCACAGTAGTAAGGCAGGTCTGCAGGCATGGAACCCCACACAAAACTCAAAATTCACATGTGCGGGGTGAGGTGGGAGGAAAGGATGACTGGGACATTTAGTGGACATTATTCTCAGGACAGGATGTGGATGGTGAAAAACATTGCTTTTCAGATCGTGGTCTAAAGCTTTGCACCGGAATCACCAAGCATCCTTGTGAAAATTCAGATTCCCAGGTCCCAAGTCAGGACTTCACTGAGTCAGACTCTCAGGAGTGGAGCTCAGACAGCTGTCTTCATAACAATCCCTAAGTGGACCGAGGCAAGCTGAGGAAGAAGGTCACACCTGGCAGAAGACCCCACTGTTCCTAACACCCTGTGATTCCAAAAATGGGAGGCTATGTGTTTCTAAGTCTGATTTTCCCATTGGTTTATGAATGTAGCACTGATTCAAGTCTCTTTAGACCCCAACTTGGTTTAAAATGGGCAAATTGATTTCTTATTCCAGGAAAACTACACATAAAAAGGGTCATATGGCTTCTTTGACATCAAATAGGTTTTTAACATAACAAACTGTTTTGATAAATTGAGTGCGCCCAAATCAAAGCCACCTGGGCAGTGCTTGGGAGGTGAGGGCAGAAGGCTTATGGGTAATTGGCCAAGAATTCAAACACTGGGGTAATTCTAGGAGGGAGACAGCCAGATCTGAGGGGCCCGGCTCGCCCATCTGCAGATGCCATCACAGACTCCATTACTGTTAAACACTCGGGTTGCTCATCCATCAGAAGACTAAAGTGTAATGAGACTAAGATGAAAATTCCAATGGTGCTTGGAGAAGAGAATTATGTTCCTTTATTGGGAAATATCTAATAGGTCGTGCATAACAAATGTATGGATTTAATGTTTTACAGGAAGAGAGGAGTATCCCTCTGCTTCCGGGCATGTGTGTGTGTGTATGTGTGTAAGAGAGAGAGAGAGGTGTAGGGCAGACACAGTGATGAACAGTGGGTGAGTATCACAGGAGAAGTTCCAGGCAATCAAAGAAATTCAGTCTTTAAACATCTACAGAGTGGCTGCCTTATCTGTAACTCCTAATGTTAATCTGCCTGCAAAAACTGCATTTTTAAAAGAAGGTAATGAATGTGACATGCTGTTGTTTGCTATATCCTGTAGATAAACTCTCTAGTTGTGTGGTAGATTCTGGAGTCCACAGCCTCAGTGTGTCTACTACTGACTGCAGGGAAAACTTAGAGAAATTGCTTAATGTTTTTTTAGTTTAAATTATTCATCTAAAAAATGAAAATAATTGTATATTTTTTGTAAGATGATTTAAGAATTAATATGTATGAATTTCTCAGGATAGAGCCTTGAAAATTGATGTTTTGATATGTTTTCTAGTGAAATCATGTATGATATATATGCTGATAAAGCATCTTTTATATTAGGAAAATTTGTGAATTTGGGGGTTAACTTTAGAAGAAATATTATTTTAAAACTTATATACTGGGAGTAACTTTCATTATCATATTTGCTTAATAATTTGAGCAATTAGAAATTTCATATACTTTTAACCTTATACAGTTTTGACCTTTTTTTTTCTATCACTATACCTCAGAGCAATTGTTCTCAAGTATATTGGTCTTTGGTATCCTTTGTGTCTTGTTTCTGTGGATTATATCTATCAATGTATGCCACATTAATAGTTAAAACTGATATATTTTTAAAATTTTATTATATAGTGTTTTAAAATAAAAATCTATTGCATATTAACATAAATACAATTTTTGAATGAAAAATGACAGGTCTTTCAAGGTATAGAACTGCCAAGAAAAGTGACACTGTTTTATGTATAATATTATGTATCTCCTTAATGTCTCATCACAGAAGAGGAGTTTGATACTTGCTTTTGTATTTAATCTGTTGCAGTATACAGACATGTAGTTGGGAAAAGGAAGGGTATTTTAATAACTTTTCTGGGTAAACGTGGAAAGATTTATTTTGTACAAATGTCCATACCACTTCACATTGCAATTTATTGTTCTGTCTTCATACTATGTGTCTTTTCCCCATCCATGATTTTATAACATCTTGTACTGATCATTTGAAAAGTTATTGACTCACTTGAATTACACAGTTCTTGCAACTATTAACACATTTTATTATACACTATTTTCACCACGTATTTCATCAGAAAATTCTCTACTTATTGGGAAGCTGTCAGGATCACAGTGGCAGAGTTGAGTTTTCCAAAATTATAATTTCTCTCTTGAGAGCTTGAACTTTATATTTGGCAACAAACATTGCCAATTGATTTTCTGAAGTGACAGGCTGGTGCTGCTCATTTTTAAAATATGTCTGACATTCAAGCTCTGCAATTAAAGTTTGCAGGTAGAGGTTCTGTTAGGTAAATGCAGTGTTGTATGAAAAAAAAAATGAAAGAGGCTAGTAACAAACAATCACAAAATGATTTCCTGGAGATGACCTTTGTGGCTCCATATATAGCAGAAGCACTTATGCCTCTTCTCATTTCTTCATAGAGAATATTTTAAAGATATGAAATCAAAGATAAATTTAGCAAAATAACTTTACTGATTAATCAAGTACCTTCTAAAGTATATCTGTTTTTTTTTTTAATTATCACTATTTTTTCAATGTTCACAGATACAGTGTGTGCAAATGCCCTCATTCAGGTTAAAATGCCAGCAGTTTTTGTCACCGTGACTTTGAAGCCCCCATTGTGGATGTTAACTCTGTAAGGGGCCTGACGTTTAATGTCTTATGAAAGCAGCTATGACTGCTGAGGCTCCCAAAAATGTCTCAGGGATGCCCAGAGTCTGCAGACCCACCGTGTCCTGCTCTCTCTGACCCTCTGAGCTATGTCATTAGGCTGCCAGCAGTTAGGGAGGGAGCAGCGTGAATGTTTTATGTGTCTGTGTTTCTGGCACCTGGTACAGAGACTTGTGGTATCAAAAGAATGAGTACATGAAGAAATGAATAGATAAGCAAATAAGTGAATCAACTCAGCTCTAGTTGTGCTATAGTTTTTCCTATTCCTCAAACAGATAAAGATCACTCCTGTTGAGGTTGTTTTGGTTACCACTTTCTTCTGCCAGTGTTCTTTCTGATATCTGAATGGCAGGCTCTTTTTATTATACCATACCAGCTCAAACATCACAGACAGCCCCTGGTTCCTCAAATTAAAATAGCCACCCAGCACCTTCATTCTCTCCTCATATTCTCTTCCTGAACACATATTGCCATTGAATGTATATGTATTTTATCACCTAAAATATGGTGTGTCCAGCTGTTTGTGACCCCATGGACTGTAGCCTGCAGTCCAATGCAGGCTATGGAATTCTCTAGACCAGAAACTGGAGTGGTTTGCCACTCCTTTCTCCAGGGGATCTTCCCAACCTAGGGATCGAACCTGGGTCACCCACATTAAAGGCAGATTCTTTATCATCTGAACCACCAAGGAAGCCTGAATATGGTAGTCATTTAGTAAATATTTTTGAATGAATGAATGAATAGAGCAGATAATTCAGTAGATACTTATAAAGCATCTATTGTTTGCAATATAAGGTCTTTGCTCACAGCCAACTTACAGTATAATGTCTAGGGAGAAAGACTATAAGCAAAACAGTGATCACTATGAAATAATTAAGCTGTTTGTTTTAGAAGGAAGTCACATTGTTATGGGTGGAATGACACCTTTTCAAGGTCTTTCGTGGTTTCCCCAATGAGGTGTCAACTGAGATAAGGACGGTAAAGCATCTGCTTGCAATGCAGTCGAACCGAGTTCGACTCCTGGGTTGGAAAGATCCCCTGGAGAAGGAAATGGCAACCCACTCCAGTACCCTCACCTGGAAAATCCCATGGACAGAAGAGCCTGGTAAGCTACAGTCCATGGGGTCGCAAAGAGTCAGACACGACTGAGCAACTTCACTTTCACTGAGAGGGAGAAAGTGGTCCAGGTCCCTGCACGGAGTATTATTAGGGCTCTATCACTGCTTGTTAGCTTTGCATACCTTTTTTTCTTCAAAAGTGCTATCATCCTATGTTCCAAGAAAGTGGCCTAAATTTTAAGTTTCTTTCTACCTTTGTGGTACTTAGCAGAGCCCTGGGCATAGATTCAGTTCAGTTCAGTCACTCAGTCATGTCCGACTCTTTGCAACTCCATGAATCGCAGCATGCCAGGCCTCCCTGTCCATCACCAACACCCAGAGTTCACTCAGACTCACATCCATCGAGTACGTGATGCCATCCAGCCACCCCATCCTCTGTCGTCCCCTTCTCCTCCTGCCCCCAATCCTTTCCAGCATCAGGGTCTTTTCCAATGAGTCAACTCTTTGCATGAGGTGGCCAAAGTACTGGAGTTTCAGCTTTAGCATCATTCCTTCCAAAGAAATCCCAGGGTTGATCTCCCTCAGAATGGACTGGTTGGATCTCCTTGCAGTCCAAGGGACTCTCAAGAGTCTTCTCCAACACCACAGTTCAAAAGCATCAATTCTTCAGTGCTCAGCCTTCTTCACAGTCCAACTCTCACATCCATACATGACCACAGGAAAAACCATAGCCTTGACTAGATGGACCTTTGCTGGCAAAGTAATGTCTCTGCTTTTGAATATGCTATCTAGTTTGGTCATAACTTTTCTTCCAAGGAGTAAGCGTCTTTTAATTTCATGGCTGCAGTCACCATCTGCAGTGATTTTGGAGCCCCCAGAAATAAAGTCTGCCACTATTTCCACTGTTTCCCCATCTATTTGTCATGAAGTGATGGGACCGGATGCCATGATCTTCGTTTTCTGAATGTTGAGCTTTAAGCCAACTTTTTCACCCTCCTCTTTCACTTTCATCAAGAGGCTTTTTAGTTCCTCTTCACTTTCTGCCATAAGGGTGGTGTCATCTGCATATCTGAGATTATTGATATTTCTCCCAGCAATCTTGATGCCAGCTTGTGTTTCTTCCAATCCAGTGTTTCTCATGATGTACTCTGCATAGAAGTTAAATAAGCAGGGTGACAATATACAGCCTTGACGTACTCCTTTTCCTATTTGGAACCAGTCTGTTGTTCCATGTCCAGTTCTAACTGTTGCTTCCTGACCTGCATACAGATTTCTCAAGAGGCAGGTCAGGTGGTCTGGTATTCCCATCTCTTTCAGAATTTTCCACAGTTTTTTGTGATCCACACAGTCAAAGGCTTTGGCATAGTCAATAAAGCAGAAATGGATGTTTTTCTAGAATTCTCTTGCTTTTTCAATGATTCACTGGATGTTGGCAATCTGATATCTGGTTCCTCTGCCTTTTCTAAAACCAGCTTGAACATCTGGAAGTTCACGGGTCATGTATTGCTGAAGCCTGGCTTGGAGAATTTTGAGCGTTACTTTACTAGCATGTGAGATGAGTGCAATTATGCGGTAGTTTGAGCATTCTTTGGCATTGCCTTTCTTTGGAAATGAAAACTGACCTTTTCCAGTCCTGTGACCACTGCCGAGTTTTCCAAATTTGCTGGCATATTGAGTGCAGCACTTTCACAGCATCATCTTTCAGGATTTGAAACAGCTCAACTGGAATTCCATGATCTCCACTAGCTTTGTTCATAGTGATGCTTTCTAAGGCCCACTTGACTTCATATTCCAGGATGTCTGGCTCTAGATGAGTGATCACACCATCATGATTATCTGGGTCATGAAGATCTTTTTTGTACAGTTCTTCTGTGTATTCTTGCCACCACAGGGTTGATACCGCCGTATGTGTGTAGTCGCTTGGAGTGCAGACATCATAGCATCCATTGCAATCTGTCCACATCTTCGTGACAGTGATTTGCATAATTATGAATTTTCTCATCATCTTCTTGTTCCCAGACCTATCTTGAGTATGTATCTTCAGACAAGACTTTTCTCAGAATCCATGATATCCCTCCCCATTTTTCTCCATTGCCTCCACTACTCTCCATATTCTGGAGCAAATCAATCTTTATTTCTTTACCATTATCAGCCCATTCATAACTCAGTCTTGCACACTCAGTAGTTAGCCTGAGAAGGTCTCCAAATGTTCACTGTCTGAAATCGGTGCTTTTATTTTTTCCTTCAGCTCCTCATCACAGGTGTTCCTGGAGGACTGGAGCCCCAGCATTTTTGACAAGTGTCTCATCTGTGAAACCATTTCTCTATTTCTCTCCCTTTCTTATTCCTTGCTGCTAGCAGCTGCCCACAGAACTATACCACAGGCATTTTTCTGGAGTGCACCCAGCACATGTCCTAGGCTGGCTCACAGGTAATAAAAGCCGACTTTCAGTAAATCATATAAGTAAGGAGATCCATAAATCTTGTTCTTGCCTTGAACACAGCTATCCTTATCATCATGGATGCTGCAGGCATGAGTCACTCGGTCTGCCTACTAATCTGGACCTAGTCACTGACTGGCCATAATTGAATAGGGAGGATATCTTGAAGGAGATTGTACTCTAGCAAATTGGTGCTTTCTGGAATAAATGGTGAATTAGGCTTAGTTCAGGGAAGTGGTAGAGAACTCAGTATAATGATGGACTCACTTGCTCCTGTGATGCAAAGGTTATGGTTTGTTCAAAGTATGCAAGGACATATCACGTTTGAAGGAGAGGACTGATTACAAAAGCTCCCTTCCTTGTTTTTGCCACATTTGTGACTGAATTGTACAACATGGCAGTAGTTTTGTAAATATTCTAGCAGAAAGGACACACATCAGGGAGAGTTTCCTTAGCATCCTAGCTCTGGCTCTTCTACGAGGCACCTTTATTGCACCTGTAATGTAACAGTTGGGAAACCCGCTTTGTTGTGTTGCCTCAAGGATTAATTATGTGCATACTATTGAAGTTTTGAATTTAGAATCTGTAATTTGTTACATGACTTCACATTCATAAATCTGGATGCTCTATTGTTTGCCTGGATGAATGACTTGTGGCCCTCATGTGGGTGTCTCCCTCATGTGGGTGTCTCCCATGGTCGCAGTGAGGAGGGACGATTTAGGCTGTACCATCATATTGTCCCTCCCTCGGTCATTCACATTTAATGAAAGATGAGGCCACAGCTGATGGTAGAAATTGGAAGCAACTGACCTTGAATCAGTGTGGTAACATTGGGACCAAAATATGTTTCCTTGTATGCAGAAACCTCTCAAACAATTAGCCTTCCTCTATTTTTGCTCCATGCAATAGCTTGAGACCCCTCCACTAAGCTTAGATGGAGGAAGGAGAGGAGGGCAGTGGAAATAACAGGTGTTTTCTAATGGGGGCCCTGGGCTGGACTTTCTCCCTTATATCCAGCCCTGTCCACACTCCAGCCACTGGGCAGCTGTTAGCTTGGAGGGCAGCGCTATAGCCAAGGTCTTTTCTGTCTTCTAATATCTTCTTCCCATATGGCAGAGGCAACCTAAATGGGTTATTGCTACATCCTATGTCTATCAACAACACAGACACAAAAAAATAAGACAGACTTTTAATGATAATATTATAAAAATTAGGAGACATGATCTGCCACATGTTCTGTGTCCCTTTCCCTTTGTTTTATGCCCCTTTTGGCATCTCTCCTCTGCTGCTTCAGTACCACAAAGGCCAGGTGGCAAGGCCACAGATAAGGGAAGCGTCCTTTGATGCATTTGGGCCAATGTGAATAATAATAAAATGTTATTATAGTCTCACATTAAGATTTCAAGTTGATTGACGCCACAGCAGAAACTGCAATCCTGATCAATATGCCACTGAGAAAAGAAATCTGTTATCTGTTCTATGAAGTATTGTTGCAACTACATCTGCTTCTTGCTTGTAAGTCACTCAGTCGTGTCCAACTCTTTGCAACCCCATGGACTATAGCCCACCAGGTTTCTCTGTCCATGGGATTCTCCAGGCAAGAATAGTGGAGTGGGTTGCCATGCCCTCCTCCAGGAGATCTTCCTGACCCAGGGATAAAACCCTGGCCTCTTATGTCTCCTGCATTGGAAGGTGGATTCTTTACCACTATTGCCACCTGGGAAGGCTCACAACCATGTCTCGGGTGGGTATATAAAAGGTATTATTTATTTAGAGTTTAAGACACATAGAAGTATAGCCCATTAAATACTCACCACTCATCTATACACTCAATGTGGAAATCAAAGTTTTACAAGTGCCAGATAAAGTACTGAAAGCAGTAAGTATTCTTGCCCTTTTCTGTGCTCATTTGTTAAACGGCCCTTGGGTTTCTTGTGGGGCGTGTCGGATGCAAGGTTATCTCTCTCTCCTCACATGCTGTTTGCTTTCCTGTCAGTGTTCACTCTCAGAGTTCTGTTTCCAGAGAGAACACTAGTTTCACCACACAGTTTGAATGTCTGCTGCTAAGTCGCTTTAGTCACGTCTGACTCTGTGCAACCCCATAGACGGCAGCCCACCAGGCTCCCCCGTCCCTGGGATTCTCCAGGCAAGAACACTGGAGTGGGTTGCCATTTCCTTCTCCAATGCATGAAAGTGAAAAGTGAAAGTGAAGTCGCTCAGTCGTGTCGACTACTTCCTGACCCAGGGATAAAACCCTGGCCTCTTATGTCTCCTGCATTGGAAGGTGGATTCTTTACCACTATTGCCACCTGGGAAGGCTCACAACCATGTCTCGGGTGGGTATATAAAAGGTATTATTTATTTAGAGTTTAAGACACATAGAAGTATAGCCCATTAAATACTCACCACTCATCTATACACTCAATGTGGAAATCAAAGTTTTACAAGTGCCAGATAAAGTACTGAAAGCAGTAAGTATTCTTGCCCTTTTCTGTGCTCATTTGTTAAACGGCCCTTGGGTTTCTTGTGGGGCGTGTCGGATGCAAGGTTATCTCTCTCTCCTCACATGCTGTTTGCTTTCCTGTCAGTGTTCACTCTCAGAGTTCTGTTTCCAGAGAGAACACTAGTTTCACCACACAGTTTGAATGTCTGCTGCTAAGTCGCTTTAGTCACGTCTGACTCTGTGCAACCCCATAGACGGCAGCCCACCAGGCTCCCCCGTCCCTGGGATTCTCCAGGCAAGAACACTGGAGTGGGTTGCCATTTCCTTCTCCAATGCATGAAAGTGAAAAGTGAAAGTGAAGTCGCTCAGTCGTGTCGACTCTTAGCGACCCCATGGACTGCAGCCCACCAGGCTCCTCCATCCATGGATTTTCCAGGCAAGAGTACTGGAGTGGGGTGCCATCGCCTTCTCCGGTTTGAATGTCTACTACTCTATTATTGTTCCACATATACGCTTTCCTTTCAAACTGACTCATTTGAAAAGACCCTGATGCTGGGAAAGACTGAGGGCCGGAGGAGAAGGGGACGACAGAGGATGGGATGGTTGGATGCCATCACCGACTCTGTGGACAGGAGTTTGGGTAAGCTGCGGGAGTTGGTAATGGACAGGGAGGCCTGGCATGCTGCAGTCCATGGGGTCACAAAAAGTTGGACACGACTGAGCGACTGAACTGACATACACCTTCCTTTGAGTGTGTATTCCTCGGCTAGGGCCTCCGTAACAACGTGCGACACACTGGACGGCTTGAACAGCAGAAGTTAGTTTCCCCAGAGTCCCGGAGACAGGAAGTCTGAGACTGAGCTATCTGTAGGCTTGGTCTCCCCTGGGCTGGCAGGTGGTGGCCTTCTCTGCGTCCCCATACGGTCATCCCTCTGAGCACCTACCCCACTCTGGGTTCTCAGCTCTCCTTCTTACAAGAACACCAGTCAGGTTGGATTCAGACCACCAAACAGCTTCATTTAAACTTAATTGTCTCTGCAAAGGCCCTATTTCCAAGATTACATTCCATGGTGCTGGGGTGGGGGTGAAGGTTGCAGATTCAACATATGAATTTTGAAGGAGGTAGGGGGCACAGTTCTGTCCACAACAGTGTGGAAGATTGAAAAGTAGCCACATTTCCTCAAAGCCTAGCCAGCATCCATGCCCTTTCCAAGCCCTGCATCCAGAGGTGGTTTTTCTTTCTCCTCCATGCATCTGGACCAGCCTTGCAATGTGCTCTGGTCAAGAGGACACAGCAGAGGTAACAGTGTACTGACCTGGAGCCTGGCCTCAGGAGCACTTGCCAGCTTCTATTCACTGTATTGAAAAGCCACCATGGAATGAAATCGAGCTCAGATTGCCTGCTGTGGGAGAGAAACGGTAGCTTAGCCATGACCAGGAAACACTGGGCAGGCAGAGCAGACCTACTCTGGGTCACACTCAGTTGGCTGCAGCTTCGGAGGGAGCCCAGCTGGGAGCAGAAAGACAGCTGAGCCCACCTCAGGCCTGTGAGCTAGTAACTACTTCCTTAAGCCACTGGGTTTTGTGTTTGTGCTTTACCCCAGGTTGCATGTGAGCATGCTCAGTTGCTCTACTGTGTCTGACTCTTTGTGACCCCATGGACTGTAGCCCCCCAGGCTCCTTTGTCCATGGGATTTCCCAGGCAAGAATACTGGAGTGGGTTGCCAATTCCCACTCTAGGGGATCTTCCTGACTCAAGGGTCAAATCTGAGTCTTCTCTGTCTTCTGCATTGGCAGACAGATTCTTTATCACTGAACCACCTGGGAATATCTTACCTCGGGTTACTGAGGCCATAGATCACAGATATAATGATTATTGGGCTTCCCAGGTGGTGCTAGTGGTAAGGAACTCACCTGTCAATGCAGGTTAGATGTAGAGACTCTGGTTTGACCTCTGGGTTGGGAAGATCCCCTCCTGTACTCTTGCCTGGAGAATCCCATGGACACTGGAGCCTGGCTGTCTATAGTCCATAGGGTTGCACAGAGTTGGACATGACTGAAGCAATCTAGAATGGCACACATTCTATAATCATTTATAATGATTATAAAGCCCTAGTTAGCAAGAGAGTTACAGAAAAACATCTACTTCTGCTTTATTGATTATGCCAAAGCCTTTGACTGTGTGGATCACAACAAACTGTGGAAAATTCTTCAAGAGATGGGAATACCAGACCACTTGACCTGCATCCTGAGAAATCTGTATGTAGTCAAGAAGCAACAGTTAGAACTGGACATGGAACAACAGACTGGTTCCAAATAGGAAAAGGAGTACCTCAAGGCTATATATTGTCACCCTGCTTATTTGCAGAGTGCATATGAGTACATAATTTATATGCAGAATACATCACGAGAAATGCTGGACTGTATGAAGCACAAGCTGGAATCAGGATTGCCGGGAGAAATATCAATAACCTCAGATATGCAGATGACACCACCCTTATGGCAGAAAGTGAAGAAGAGCCTCTTGAGGAAAGTGAAAGAGGAGAGTGAAAAAGTTGGCTTAAAACTCAACATTCAGAAAACTAAGATCATGGCATCTGGTCCCATCACTTCATGACAAATAGATGGGGAAACAGTGGGAACAGTGGCTGAATTTATTTCTGGGGGCTCCAAACTGCAGATGATGACTGCAGCCATGAAATTAAGACACTAATTCCTTGGAAGAGAACTTATGACAAACTAGACAGCTTATTAAAAAGCAGAGACATTACTTTGCCAACAAAGGTCCATCTAGTCAAGGCTATGGTTTTTCATGTATGGATGTGAGAGTTGGACTGTGACGAAAGCTGAGGGCTGAAGAATTGATGCTTTTGAACTGTGGTGTTGGAGAAGACTCTTGAGAGTCCCTTGGACAGCAAGGAAATTCAACCAGTCCATCCTAAAGGAAATCAGTCCTGATATTCACTAGGACTGATGTTGAAGCTGAAGCTCCAATGCTTTTCGCCACCTGATGTGAAGAACTGACTCATTGGAAAAGACCCTGATGCTGAGAAAGATTGAAGGTGGGAGGAGAAAGGGATGACAGAAGATGAGATGGTTGGATGGAATCACTGACTCAATGGACATGAGTTAGAGTAAACTCTGGTAATTGGTGATGGACAGGGAGGCCTGGCATGCTGCAGTCCATGGGGTCACAAAGAATCAAACATGACTGAGTGACTGAACTGAACTGAAGGGAATGTATTCAGCACCCGAATGAGGGCAAGAGTCTACCAGTTAAAAATGAACAAGCTTGTCATTTAAAAATATTGATAGATAATCAATATGCTGATATATTTCATGTCACAGTTGGGGAATATGAACTTCTGAACACTGGGTATTTAATCATTTTGGACCTGTCTTTTCGTATAATTTGGTAAAATGTTTTAAAAACTCAGCTGTTTCGATTTTTAATTTTGTTTTTTCTTGTTTCCATTTTAATTATATAACCAGAAATAGAAGAAATTATATTTAGAGACATCTTTGACAAAGAGCTGAAAACACTTTTGAGTTGGAGATTAACTAAACTGAAATCTTATTACTACTTAGATAGGTATGAAAGTCTGAATGGGGCTTCATGGAGCAAAATGTTTGAAATCAGAACTGTCCATGCCAGGGAATTTGAGACATACCATTGGGCCAAATAAATTCAAGTATCTTTCAATCTCTGCCTGTCACACTCTTACCTAACTGAGATTTGAAACAAGCTCTTTCATTGCCTCTGTCTATGTGCTGAGTATGACATTTCAGAATTACTGGTAACTGGAACCACAGGCTTCCTGTGCACAAGATAGAAGCATGCAGAAACACGCAAATTTCTTTTGGAAAAGACCCTGATGCTGGGAAGGATTAAAGGCAGAAGGAGAAGGGGAAGACAGAGGATGAGATGGTTGGATGCTGTCACTGACTGGATGGACATGAGTCTGGGTGAACTCCAGGACTGGTGATGGACAGGGAGGCCTGTCGTGCTGTGATCCATGGGGTCACAGAGTCAGACACGACTGAGGGACTAAACTGAAGTGAGTTAGCCAAAGGGACTTCCCATCTAGAGCATCTTTTCTTCTTTTTTTGGCCATATCACACAGCTTGTGTGATCTTGTTCCCAAACCAGGGACTAAATCTGTGCTCCTTGCAGAGGAAGCTTGGGTCCCAAACCACTGGACTCCAGGTAATTCCCAAGAGTATCTTTACTTATGTAAAGATTTGATCAGATGATTGATTTTCTTAATTATCCATTGAATAGGTAGTTACTCATGTAACCATTTTCCCTAAAAGGAGTATCTGGGTTTGACTAGTGTAAGTAATTCCAAGGAAGGCAGACATGAGTAGGGAATGGAGCCTGTTCCCAGGCCTACACCATCTGATTGGGGTGGGAAGGTACTTTATTTTAAGCTCTGACCTGGACTCTCCCAGTCTCCCCTACGTTGTGGTTCTACCTGTGTGATCTTAGGCCGGTAGAAGTGCTGAGAAGAAAGACTGAGAAATTGCCCCTGAAGGAGTAGGAAAACTTTGCTTCCAGAATTTGCCTATTTTTTTCTTTTCCTTTTTTTGCAATTAATACATATAGGAGACCTGGTTAGTAACCTACATATGTGGTGTTTGGACTGGTCCACAGCTCTTTCCTTCTTAGGAAAATAAGTCAGAAAACTTAGAGAACTAAGCTTTTTTAGAGCAGGGCATATTTTTCCTCATATGAAACAGGAATTATTAAAACCTATCGAGACTAGGCTTGCAGCCTATGTTTCCCAGAGAGGCACGTGGGAGGTGACAGCAGTGAGCCTGTCTGGAGAGGTGGACCCGGACCCTACGCTCCATCAGGGTCACCTTCCCAGGCTGCAGCTCCAGTGATGCAAGGGCTGTGACCTCACTCATGAGAAAGGTCCAGAAAACACGAGGGATCCACTCGGTGTATGAGCAGATTTCACTTCCTGTGACATCCTCCATACCAGTTGTGTTGTCTGATGTGAAAACGAAAACAAAAAACTCATTCCAGATATTACCACTCTTGGACAAAAACGTAAATGCTGATGTTTTCGACACCACTTTTTACCTACTCTTTTCCCCCAACTTTACTGAGATACAATGGACATAGAACACTGTGTATGTTTAAGGTGTGCCTTTTTAAACACTGGAGTGTAATTGCTTCACAATGTTGTGTTCGTTTCTTGCTGTACAATGAAGTGAGTCAGCTTCATGTACACATATAGCCCCTCCCCTTGAACCTCCCTCCCCCCTTCCCATCCCGCCC
>SJXQ01000205.1:0-13831 GCA_006408695.1 Aepyceros melampus | reverse complement strand
AAGGCTCTGGTTGCTGGGTCCCACCTCAGGCTCAGCCTTCTCACTGGGGCTGCCCCCTGTCTCTGCTTCCACACGCTGTGGTCCTCCCCACAGTGGAGTCTGCCGGTCTCCTTCACCTCCCCACACCCTGAGCTGTGGGGACCCAGGCCCACGCCCACGCCTGGTCACGCCCTCCTGCTCCTCAGCCTCTCCTCCCAGCACGCAGAGAAGCAGTTTCTTCTGTCCCATCTGAGCCACGCTGTGCTGGCTGCTCAGCCCCCATCCAGGTGTCCGAACTTGGGGACCCTCCCCTGGGGGAAGGACACAAAAGGTCACTGACTCCTCTTCTGGCAGCTCTTTGGAAGCCAAGATGAGCGGCTCTCAGCTTGAGAAGGCCATTTCAGCCTTGATCGACCTGTTTCACAAATACTCGGGATCCCATGACACCATCGAGAAGGAGGCCCTGCTGCAGCTGCTGAAGGAGAACTTCCCCAACTTCCTCAGTGCCTGTGTGAGTGGGGTTCTGGTCCCCCATGGTGACTGGCATGAGGGAGGACCCTTCCAGGGTGACTTTGGACAAGTCATTCTCATTCTCATTCTCTGATCCTCGCTTTCTCATCTGCAAAAGGGCATCATAGAACTTCCTATCCTGTCCTATATCGGGGTATAAAGAGATGATGTATGTGGCAAAGCAGGAAAATGTGTGCATATAAGTAGTTGATGATAAGTTATCAAAAACCGCTACAACTGGAGGGCAGTGGATGGGTCCCCTCTCACCTGCCCCACCTTCTGTGTGAGAGTCACACTCTTCTGCTCACACCCTGAGAGGCTCTAGAGGCTCCCCTAAAGGGTCTTGAGATCAGAGGGAAGGTGACAGAAATTCCATCATTGGCAGAATATTTTTAATAGGAACAAAATTTTTTTTTATTTATATAAAAATATATTTGATTTGCAATGTTGTGTTAGTTCAAGTGTACAACATAGTGATTTGATACTTTTATAGATTATACTCCACCAAAGTTATTATAACACATTGGTGATATCTTCTATGCTGTACTTTACATCTTTTTATCTCTC
Source organism: Aepyceros melampus (assembly GCA_006408695.1). Lineage (NCBI taxonomy): Eukaryota > Metazoa > Chordata > Mammalia > Artiodactyla > Bovidae > Aepyceros > Aepyceros melampus. The sequence goes on along the minus strand of SJXQ01000205.1, from coordinate 12,775 downwards.
TCTCTCTCTCTTTTTTTTATTGGAGAAGGAAATGGCAACCCACTCCAGTGTTCTTGTCTAGAGAATCCCAGGGACGGCAGAGCCTGGTGGGCTGCCGTCTCTGGGGTTGCACAGAGTCGGACACGACTGAAGTGACTTAGCAGCAGCAGCAGCAGCAGCAGTTTTTACCTGTTAATCCCCTTCCCCTATCTTGCCCCTCCCCCTATCCCTCTCACTTCTGGAACAACTAGGTTGCTTTCTGTATAAATGCACTACTGATAGAATTTAACCCCTCCTGTTACAATGCATAGCTCATTTGCTGACCTGCTTTAACCCGACAATTAGAATATTCTGAATGAATTACAAAAAAAAAAAAAAAAGAGGTTGCTGCTGCTGCTAGGTGGCTTCAGTCATGTCCGACTCTGTGCGACCTCATAGACGGCAGCCCACCAGGCTCCCCCATCTCCAGCCAAGAACACTGGAGTGGGTTGCCATTTCCTTTTCCAAAAAAAAAGAGGTTACTAGGTAACAAAGAGGTTAGGTAAATAAGAAAAGGGAACTCAGAGCATGTAGGATCCTGGAGGCCAAAAAGAGAAAATAGGAGAGGAGGGTTAGGTTGAAGATGACAAGGATGGAGTTTATTTATTATTTATTTATTTAATTGAATATAGTCAATAATATAGTTATGATATATAGTTATAATATTGTGTTAGTTTCAGGTATGCAACACAGTGATTCGGTTATATTTACATAGGGCTTATTTGGGGCTTCTCTGGTAGCTCAACTGGTAAAGAATCCACCTGTAACACAGGAGATCCTGGTTTGATTCCTGGGTCAGGAAGTTTCCCTGGAGAAGGGATAGACTACCCACTCTGGTATTCTTGCCTGGAGAATCTCCATGGACAGATGAGCCGGGTGGGCCACAGTTCATGGAGTTGTAAAGAGTCAGACAGACTGAGCCCAGCACAGCGTTTATTTGAGTCCCGGAGCAGAACTTAGGTAGGTTCAGCCTTGTAGGGGGTTGGGGGGGGGGATGGTCTGGGGCTGGAGACTGATCAGGGCAGCTTAGGGCAGAGTCTGCTCACCATGTGAATCTCTCACCCAAGTTCACATTTGGGGAAGGACTCTCTGTTGCACTGCAAGGCAACGTCAATGTCTCCACCTCATCCCTCATCTCCCCTCCTCAACGCCACACCAGACATCTTTGGGCTGCGCTGGGTCCTTATTTCTCTGTCTCTGCCTCTTCCTCTTCTCCCAGCTCATCACTCTTGTGGGGCTGAATTTGCCTTGTTTTGTGTTTTTTTCCCACAGGAGAAAAGGGGCAGAGATTACTTGTCCAATATCTTTGAGAAAAAGGACAAGAATAAGGACCAGAAGCTTGACTTTTCTGAGTTCCTGTCCTTGCTGGCGGACATAGCCTCAGACTATCACAACCACAGCCACGGAGAGGAGCTCTGTTCTGGGGGAAATAAGTGAGTCCAGAGGCCTCCAGACAACCGAAGAAACAATAAAGTGTCTTTTCTCACCAGAAACTTGTGTTCCTGCCTCTTTTTGTTGCTGCATGTAGCTCAGAGAGAATACACAATGGTCAGTTACCTGCTCTGTAGATTCTCCAGTATATGAACAAATTCTTCACAGCAAATCTCCTTCCCAGTGTACAGCAGTGATGAGACTTTTTGCAAAGAAAATGACAAGTTTATTGTCTAAGAGGAAACATCTCCTGAGGAAATACACAGACAGGCAGATTGACAATCACTCTGTGTGGTTTCAGCACATGCCTACCTCCAAACAGCCTCATTCACACAATCCCAACCGTCTAAATGGTGCAGTTGCTTCTGAAGACACTGGGACGTGGCCAGTGCTTTTTCCTGGGAGATCAATCTCTTGCTCTGTACCCCCAGCCCTCACCGCCTGTAGGGATCCAGGGTCAGGGTGTCTCTCCAGCCAGAGCGGGCAAGAGAGCCTCATCTTCATCAATCGGATTGTTCCTCAGCAGAGGAATTATCCTTGAATATTAACAGTTTATACTGGCTGTTCCATGCACCTGTGATTAGAGAGAAGAAAAGTGTGAGGCTGTTACCATCCTGTGTTCTGGGCGCTAAGTCTTCTATCATGTGATTTTTGTCCTCAGAAAACTAAAACTCTTTAAGCCAATGGTCCCAGAAGAAAACAGAGTGTACCCCTGTTAGAAAGGCTGGACTATTTCATGTAAGATCTCTCAGCTTCAATGTGAACAACAGTTACAAAAGTCTTATTCAAAGGGGAAAAATTTCTGCTGAGGAAAAGGCCTACTGTTATATGTGGTAACTGATGTTGTCTTTTTAAATGTCCTTTTGAATCAGGTCTGTGTTAATAATAGTTTTACCCTCAATATATCCCCAGCCAAGGCATTGTATAAATAAGTGATAATGTACATTGTCAGATTTCTGTAACTGTATTCAACTGAATTAAAAATAAAGAAGTGAAGGAACACTCTTATCCCAGATAAAGACAGGTGTGCTTACCTTCAGGTTACTCAGAGCCTGTTCCTCAGCCAAGGCATGTGGCAGCTCCTTCACCAAGTCACCATGGGAGCTGGAGGGACAAAGTGTCAAGATGCTGATGAGGCTGCTCAGGAATCCCTCAGCGTTTTTTTTTTTTTTTTTTTGATGGGAACATGGGGTGGAGTCTATGCTTAAGGGAGGTTAGTAACTATGGACTGAGCTGCCGTGAATCATCCTCTTTGCTGGATGAAGGAGAGCAAAGGAGAGGAACAGGAAAGATATGAAATGGAGCTTTTGCATTTTAACTAATGAGAAGCTAACCAATGAGGAAAAAACAAACACTAAAATGCACGCTGGCTTTCCATGATAGGGACCCTTGACCCTTCTGCCTGTTTTGAGCTTCTGCTAAATCATCCATGTCTTCTGGATTTCTTCCCAGATTGCTGCTTTCCCAGGACACCCAGCTGCAATTATTGTGCTTACTAAGTCATCTATGAGACTTTGTTTTTGTTTAAAAGCAAACTCTTTTAGAGGACTGTATTCAATCCTACCTTTCCAAATAGCGGCTTCCCTGGTGGCTCAGAGGTTAAAGTGTCTGCCTGCAATGTGGGAGACCTGGGTTCGATCCCTGGGTTGGGAAGATCCCCTGGAGAAGGAAATGGCAACCCACTCCAGGATTCTTGCCTGGAGAATCCCATGGATGGAGGAGCCTGGTGGGCTACAGTCCGTGAGGTCGCAAAGAGTCGGACACGACTGAATGACTTTACTCACTTACTTACTTACTCTTTCCAAATAGCTATTATCAATCAAGTTTTATTTTTTCCTAGTCATTTCCCAAATAATGTGTGCATGTCCACTGAGTTAGTGGCTGTCCACACTCACAGAAGTCATACATTTAATCATCCAAGTAGCTCCAGAATGAGAGCAGTACCCTTTTTCCATCAGCAGCCATATTCTCCTGAAAGAAAAGTGGGGAATGACAGAGTTAATTCTTGGGTAGGTTGATAAGGACTCCAGGGCCCCAGAAAAGGAGGAAGGGGTCTGGAGCCCTCAAGGAGGAGAAAGGGGTCTGGATACCTCAAGAAGGAGAAAAGGACAAACTTTTTCCCTACATTCCTTTGTTTAGTCACATAAAAGTTTTTTTTTTCTTTTTTTAAAGCCCAGAGCTAAAGATTACATGATAAAACAACTCATCTTGCTCAATCAGTTCAGTTGCTCAGTCATGTTTGACTCTTTGAGATCCCACAGATGCAGCATGCCAGGCCTCCCTGTCCATCACCGATTCCCAGAGCTTACTCAAACTCATGTTCATCAAGTCGGTGATGCCATCCGACCACCTTAACCTCTGTCATTCCCTTCTCCTCCTGCCTTCAATCTTTTCCAGCATCAGAGTCTTTCCAAATGAGTCAGTTCCTCTCATCAGGTGGCCTAAGTATTGGAGTTTCCAGCTTCAGCATCAGTCCTTCCAATGAATATTCAGGACTGATTTCCTTTAGATTTGACTGGTTTGATCTTGCTGTCCAAGGGATTCTTAAGAGTATTCTGAAACATCACAGTTCAAAACCATAAATTCTTAAGTACTCAGCTTTCTTTATGGTCCAACCTCATATCCATATATGACTACTGGAAAAAGCACAGCTTTGACTAGACAGACCTTAGTTAGTAAAGTAATGTCTTTGCTTTTTAATATGCTGTCTAGGTTTGTCATAACTTTTCTCCATTAGCCTGTTAATCTTTATCTGTTGCTGCTGCTGCTGCTGCTAAGTCGCTTCAGTTGTGTCCGACTCTGTGCGACCCCATAGATGGCAGCCCACTAAGCTCCTCTGTCCCTGGGATTCTCCAGGCAAGAATACTGGAATGCCATTTCCTTCTCCAATGCATGAAAGTGAAAAGTGAAAGTGAAGTCGCTCAGTTGTGCCCGACTCTTAGCGACCCCATGGACTGCAGCCTACCAGGCTCTTCTGTCCATGGGATTTTCCAGGCAAGAGTACTGGAGTGGGGTGCCATTGCCTTCTTCAATCTTTATCTATTAGAGGGCAAACAGAATGAAAACCACAATCACAGGAAACTAATCACACTGATCACATGGACCACAGCCTTGACTAACTCAATGAAACTATGAGCCATACCAGGTAGGGCCACTCAAGATGGACGGGTCATGGTGGAAGGTTCTGACAAAACATGGTCCACTGGAGAAGGGAATGGCGAACCAGTTCAGTATTCTTGCCTTGAGAACCTCATAAACAGTATGAAAATGCAAAAAGATATGACCTGAAAGATGAACTCCCCAGGTCAGTAGGTGCCCGATATACTGTCGCAGAAGAGCAGAGAAATCGCTCCAGAAAGAATGAAGAGGCTGAGCCAAATCGAAAACAACACTGAGTTGTGGATTTGACTGGTGATGGAAGTAAAGTGTGATGCTGTAAAGAATGATACTGCATTGGAACCTGGAATGTTAGGTCCACAAATCAAGGTAAATTGGAAGTGGTCAAACAGGAGATGGCAAGAGTGAACATCAACATTTTAGGAATCAGTGAACTAAAATGGACTGGAATGGGCAAATTTAACTCAGATGACCATTATATCTATTACTGTGGGCAAGAATCCAATAGAGGAAAGAGTAACCCTCATAGTCAACAAAAGAGTCTGAAATGCAGTACTTGGGTGCAGTCTCAAATATGACAGAATGATCTCTGTTTGTTTCCAAGGCAAACCACTCAATATCACAGTAATCCAAGTCTATGCCCCAACCACTAATGCCAAAGAAGCTGAAGTTGAATGGTTCTATGAAGACCTACAAGATGTTTAGAAATAACACTCAAAAAAGTTGTCCTTTTCATCATAGGGGACTGGAATGCAAAAGTAGGAAGTCAAGAGATACCTGGAGTAACAGTCAAATTGGGCCTTGGACACAAAATGAAGCAGGGCAAAGGCTAATAGAGTATTGCCAACAGAACACACTGGTCATAGCAAATACCCTCTTCCAACAACACAAGAGACAACTCTAAACATGGACACCACCAGGTAATCAGTTCTGAAATCTGATTATGTTCTTTGCAGCCAAAGATGAAGAAGCTCTACACAGTCAGCAAAAAACAAAACCAGGAGCTGACTGTGGCTCAGATCATGAACTCCTTATTGCCAAATTCAGACTTAAATTGAAGAAAGTACGGAAAACCACTAGACCATTCAGGTATGACATAAATCAAATCCATTACAATTATACAGTGAAAGTGACAAATAGATTCAAAGGACTTCATGTTTTAGACAGAGTGCCTGAAGAACTATAGACGAGAGTGGTAACACTGTCCAGGGGGCAGTGATCCAAATCATCCAAAGGAAAAGAAATGCAAAAAGGCAAAATGGTTGTCTGAAGAGGCCTTATAAATAGCTGAGAAAAGAAGAGAAGTGAAAGGCAAAAGAGAAAAGGAAAATATACTCATCAAAATGCAGAGTTCCAAAGAATAGCAAGGAGAGATAAGAAAGCCTTCCTCAGCGATCAATGCAAAGAAATAGGGGAAAACAATAGAATGGGAAAGACTAGAGATCTCTTCAAGAAAATTAGAGATATGAAGGGAACATTTCATGCAAAGATGGGCACAATAAAGGACAGAAATGGCGGACCTAACAGAAGCAGAAAATACTAAGAGGTGGCAATGATATACAGAAGAACTATACAAAAAAGATCTTCATGATGCAGATAACTATGATGGTGTGATCACTCACTTAGAGCCAGACATCCTGGAGTGTGAAGTCAAGTGGGCTTTAGGAAGCATCACTATGAACAAAGCTAGTGGTGATGAAATTCCAGTTGAGCTATTTCAAATCCTGAAAGATGATGACTGGTTTGATCTTGCTGTCTAAGGCTATATCATAGTCAATGAGGCAGAAGTAGTTGTTTTTCTGGAATTCTCTTGTTTTTTCTATGATCCAACAAATGTTGTCTAAGGATTCTCAAGAATTTTATGCAGCATCACAGTTCACACCATCAATTCTTCAGTGCTCAGCTTTATTTGTGGTCCAACCCTCACATACATACATGACTACTGGAAAAAGCATAGCTTTGACTAGACAGACCTTAGTCAGTAAAGTAACATCTCTCTTTTTTAATATGCTGTCTAAGTTTGTCATAACTTTTCTCCATTAACCTCTTGTCCTTATCTGTCAGAGGGCAGACAGAATGAAGACCATAATCACAGTAGTCACATATGGATGTGAGAGTTGGACTATAAAGAAAGCTGAGCCCTGAAAAATGGATGCTTTTGAACTTTCTTGTTGTTGGAGAAGACTCTTGAGAGTCCCTTGGACAGCAAGGGATCCAAATAGTCAATCCTAAAGGAAATCAGTCCTGAATATTCATTGGAAGGACTGATGCTGAAGCTGAAACTCCAATACTTTGGCTACCTGATGTGAAGAACAGATTAATTGGAAAAGACCCTGATACTGGGATGAAACTGAAGGCAGGAGGAGAAGGGGATGGCAGAGGATGAGATGGTTGAAGGGCATCACTGACTCGAGGGACATGAGTTTGAGCAAGCTCCAGGAATTGGTGATGGACAGGGAAGCCTGGCATGCTGCAGTCCATGGGGTCACAAAGAGTCGGACATGACTTGAGCAACTGAACTGAACAGAACTTCTTCCAAGAAGCAAGTGTCTTTTAATTTCATGGCCGCAGTCATCATCTGCAGTGATTTTGGTGCCCAAGAAAACAAAGTCTGTTTCCATTGATTTCCCATCTATTGACTGTGAGGGGACTGGATGTCATGACTTTAGTTTTTTGAATGTTGAGTTTTAAGCCAACTTTTCCACTCTTTTACTTTCATCAAGAGGCTTTTTAGTTCCTCTTCACTTTCTATCACAAGAGTGGTGTCATTTGTATATTTAAGGTTATTGATATTTCACCTGGCAATCTTGATTCCAGCTGTGGTTCATTCAGCCCAACATTTAGCATGATGTACTCAGCCTATAAGTTAAGTCAGCAGGGTGACAATATACAGCCTTGACGTATTCCTTTTCCAGTTTGGAACCAGTCTGTTGCTCCATGTCTGGTTCTAACTGTTGCTTCTTGACCTGCATATAGGTTTCTCAGAAGGCAGGTAAGGTGGTCTGGTATTCCCATCTCTCTAAAAATTTTCCCGTTTGTTGTGATCCATTCAGTCAAAGGCTATATCATAGTCAATGAAGCAGAAGTAGTTGTTTTTCTGGAATTCTCTTGTTTTTTCTATGATCCAACAAATGTTGGCAATTTGCTTTATGGTTCCCCTGCCTTTTCTAAATCCAGTTTGAGCATCTGAAAGTTCTCGGTTCACATACTGTTGAAGCCTGGCTTGGAGAATTTGAGCTTTGCTTTAACAGCATGTGAGATGAGTGCAATTGTGAGGTATTTTGAACATTCTTTGGCATTGCCTTTCATTGAGATTGGAAGGAAAACTGACATTTTCCAGTCCGGTGGCCACTGCTGACTTTTCCAAATTTGCTGGCATATTGAGTGCAGCACTTTCACAGCATCATCTTTCAGGATTTGAAATAGGTCAGCTGGAATTCCATCACCTCCACTAGCTTTGTTTGTAGTGATGCTTCCTAAGGCCCACTTGACTTTGCACTCTAGGATGCCTGACTCTAGGTGAATGATCACACCATTGTGGTCATCTGGGTCATGAAGATCTTTTTTATATTGTCTTCTGTGTATTCTTGCCACCTCTTCTTAATATTTTCTGCTTCTGTTAGGTCCATACCATTTCTGTTCTTTATTGTGCCCATCTTTGCATGAAATCTTCCTTTAGTATTTCTGATTTTCTTGAAGAGATCTCTAGTCTTTCCCATTCTTTGTTTTCTCCTATTTCTTTGCACTGATCAAGTATATACTGCCTTGTTTTGCATTGGAAAAGTATATAATGGCTTGCTTTGCATTGAAAACGTATATAAAACCTTGCTAAAAACTAGCAAGCAGGCATTCTTTCTACCCCGTTCTGATGTCTATGTCAGAAGCTTTCTCTGTCTCTTTTATAGTTTAATAAAACTCCATTACACAGAAAGCTCCTAGTGATCAAGCCTGGTCTCTGACCTTGGATCGAAATCCTCTCCTCCAGAGGTCACGAATCCCAGCGTAGCACATGTTTCGCAGCTGTAACCTACAGTCTCCAGGTTGCATCCTGACCCTAAATCTCCTCTTTGCTTTCCCACAGCCACTTCACATGGCCACCGCCCTCAGACACCAGAAAACTGCACGGCAGATAATGAAGATTCGGAGAAGGAGAGCAAGAACATGCAGGTCACTTATTTCCCCTTCCACATTAAAAAAATTTTTTTTTTCTTTTTCTGATCCATAGACTCTTCCTTATAAACCTTTCCCATCTCCTTTTCCATCCTTTTATGATTATCTTTCTGGAGGACCTGAGCTCTTATAGGCACTTGGGATCCTGGGAGCTTATATGAAACCTGTGAAATCAGTTTGTAGCCCTCTTCTCCCACTCTCTTAGCATCCTCTTGGCTCCTGACATCAGGTCTGCACCAGTTAACCTGGCTTTGTCACCATGAGTGACTTGAGCAGGAGTTGAGGCTGAAGTCAGTAGGTCTGGATCCATGCAGCTGAAGGGCCTCCATGAAGTTTGCACTGCCCTGGTCTATGCTATATGGATGTTTTCCTGCCCTGGGAGGCCTTGGACCTGCCTACCTGATCTCTTCCTTCCAGATGTCAAAACACTCTGCTCATGTCCTTGAGGAATGTTTTTGAGGATGTCAATGGTGATGATAAAGAAAAGGATCAGAAAGAGCAAGTGTGAATGTGTGGCCTGGGATGAAAAGATGAGGCAGATGAAGCATGTGTCTCCATCACATCCCCAACTCCCTTGTTGGTGTTTCAGAAACATTGGCAAAAACACTGGGGGCAGCTGTTGAACGTGACCACAAAAGTGGAGACAAGAGGGTGGTAATAATCTATGCAGATTTGGGGATGCCCTGAGCATATCTCCCCAGAGCACAGGTCCCTATCCACACATGCCCCCAAGATTGTTGGGCTGGATCCTCTGGCAGCTCTACACTTGCAGGGAGGCTGGGGGGACACTGTGGGGTCACTGTGTGTATAAGTCCAGGAGCTGCTGTTCCAGCATGTTCTCTTTGAAGATCCCCACTGGCCGGTTCCTCATCTCCCTCTGCAGGACCCAGCTCTGCCCTCCCAACCCCCTAAAGGCATCAGGAAGCACCCCTAGTTGAAACCCAGCTGTAGTGGGTGGTTGGGGTGGGCCCACCCTCCCTAGTCCTAGGCTCCTGGGAATGGAGTGGAGGAGACACAGGTGTCCAGAGCTTCTGCAGGCAGGGAGTCACTTTGCAGCTCCGCATCCCTGTGGGTGCTCCTTGGTCCTGACGGTCCCAGCTAGCCTGAAAGGAACTGAGCCTGGGGTCCCTCAGCCTCTGGAGCCCTGGGGGCCCTGGGTCACCTCGGGGCACCATTTCTCAACTGAAGTTGAAGGTTCCACAGATTCTTCTGTGTATATGTCCAACTCCAACTAAAGAAACGCCAGAAAGCAACTCAGTGCAGTGTGTACTTGGGATGCATGACAGAATTCAAGTTACTCATGTTCTTTTTATTTTTTATTCCAATTCTTTCTGTTTTTTCTTTGTAAACCCAGACATGCTTCTGCTCATTTTAATTAGATAAAATTAGCAAGGAGATTAAAGTGAGAGGAGAAATGAAAAATATTTAAATGTTTGGTAGAATTTACAAAAGTGAATCAAACAATGAGGTACAAGAAGGAATGCAGAGAAACACAGACACATCTGAAACATTCTTTGTATTTCATGTGATTAAACCAGTCTCCAGATGAGGGGCAGAAGAACTCTTTTCCTCACCATCTTGAATTGTAGATTCGGGGGATGTGGAAGAACATTCTCCAGAAACAACTTCCTTCTCCTTCTCTTCAGATGTCACCAAGAATAACAAATCAGTCAGTATCATTCTCGAATGGCCCACACTGCATCCAATTCAAACCACTCACCTGTTTCCTGTCTGAATTTATTTGCAAGCTCTCCGGAGATTTTTCCCCTTTTCATTTTATTTCATTTATCCCCCTACTCTCTCTCCCCATTGAGCCAACAGGCTAATGGGGCCAATCAGGAAACCAAAATAACAACACGCTCCAGCCCCTGTGGATTTTCCAGGGGCAAAGACTTCCCAGGTCTTTCTTGTTTGCATCTGTTACGAACAAGTGGTTACTCGATAACACAGACATACACAGGTGTGCTTTTGCATCCCCCCCTCCCAGTTTTTGGTTTCTTTTTCCTTTTTGCAGAAAATGCAAATGAAAAACAAGGTTTTCTACTGAAGGTACATCTCTTCTTCAATATGAAGACATTAATTGAATTGATTGGATCCCCCATGCAGTGGTCAGCAAGGTCCTTTGGCAATGACAGAATATCTTGAGTCTCAGGAGCTGGGGTTTGTTTGAAGAAACTTCCCTCTACAAGTCATGAGCAAAGGGAGATAGATGTGTGGGGAGGGAGAGGGCTCGTGGGGAGGAAGACGAAAGGAGAAAAGAAAAGAATGTCATTGGTGAGGAAGAAAATGAGAAACAGCTTCTGTTTCTCCCCCTGACCTTCTTCCCTTTCTTCTTGCTGAAGGATGACTCCAGCCCACCCGGTGTGTGAGCTGAGTTCACTCTTGGGGTCTTTGATGCATACTGTTTTGTCTTCACTTCCACTGAACATCGCCTTTGTGTATTTTTATTATTACATATTTGGTTTCCACAGCATCTTAATTGTGCATCAGTCACTGAGAAATGAAGGTTGCCTATTAGGAATCAGTTCAGTTCAGTTGCTCAGTCATGTCCGACTCTTTGCGATACCATGAATTGCAGCATGCCAGGCCTCCCCGTCCATCACCAACTCTTAGTTTTCTGAATGTTGAGCTTTAAGCCAACCTTTTCACTCTCTTCTTTCACTTTCATCAGGAGGCTTTTTGGTTCCTGTTCACTTTCTGCCATAAGTGTTGTGTCATCTGCATATCTGAGGTTATTGATATTTCTCCCGGCAATCTTGATTCCAGCTTGTGCTTCTTCCAGCCCAGTGTTTACCATGATGTACTCTGCATAGAAGTTAAATAAGCAGGGTGACAATATACATCCTTGACCTACTCCTTTTCCTATTTGAATCAGTCTGTTGTTCCATGTCCAGTTCTAACTGTTGCTTCCTGACCTGCACACAGATTTCTCAAGAGGCAGGTCAGGTGGTCTAGTATTCCCATCTCTTTCAGAATTTTCCACAGTTGATTGTGATCCACACAGTCAAAGGCTTTGGCATAGTCAATAAAGCAGAAATAGATGTTTTTCTGGAACTCTCTTGCTTTTTCCATGATCCAGCAGATGTTGGCAATTTGATCTCTGGTTCCTCTGCCTTTTCTAAAACCAGCTTGAACATTAGGGAGTTCACACTCACGTATTGCTGAAGTCTGGCTTGGAGAATTTTAAGCATTACTTTACTAGCATGTGAGATGAGTGCAATTGTGCGGTAGTTTGAGCACTCTTTGGCATTGCCTTTCTTTGGGATTGGAAGGAAAACTGACCTTTTCCAGTCCTGTGGCCACTGCTGAGTTTTCCAAATTTGCTGGCATATTGAGTGCAGCACTTTAATAGCATCATCTTTCAGGATTTGAAATAGCTCCACTGGAATTCCATCACCTCCACCAGTTTATCAAATATTAATAAGCAAGAAACAAGATTTTTACTGAAAGGGCCTTAACAGTCCCACAGCTTGTCTAACCTTTAAACATTTTAAAAAACTAGTTTGTATTGGAGTATAGTTACTTTACAATGTTGTGTTCATGTCTGCTGTACAGCAAAGTGAATCAGTTTTTTATATATATATATATATACACACACACACACACACTCCTTTTTAGACTCTTATCACTAAAGTGGAGGCGGTGGAGGTGGCGGCAGCAGCGGAGGCTCCCAACGCACGCACTTAAGCGCAGGTGGCGGAGGCGCCCAGCGCACTTAAGCGTGGCTGAGAGCTACCCCACGTCTAAGGTCAGGGGCAGCAGCCTAGAGTGCCAGGCTGCGATGGCACAGGAACGGCAAGAGGAGCTACCCTGCGTCCGAGGTCAGGGGCGGCTGGGAGGAGCTACCCTGCGTCCGAGGCCAGTGGCGGCCGAGAGGAGACACCCCGTGTCTGAGGTCTGGGGCGGCTGGGAGAAGCCACCTCACTCCCCGAGGCCAGGGGCGGCAGCTGGGAGGAGCAATCTGAGGAGTGGTGGCTGGGCAGGCACAGGAGGGCCTAGAGGAGCTATCCCACGATGAAGGTCAGGAATGGAGGCGGTA
>SJXQ01000204.1:92235-124214 GCA_006408695.1 Aepyceros melampus | reverse complement strand
TAAACAGGGAAACCAGGTTTTTATGAATAGAATCACAGTCATTCTTAGTAACACAGATCACATTTAGACAAATGCATCTTTTCCTTTGCTGTTAAAGGTAATTTTTGATTATTGTCAGAATCAGTGTTTAACATAAAAGGGCTCAAGCAACTGAGGGTTAGAAAGAAAATACTCTTATACCTTGAATACTGTGGCTTGTGGTCAAGAAGCTGTGATGGAGCAATGGGATCAATTTAAAGCCCAATAGGCTGGTATCCTTGCCTTTGAACAGATATCTTTTTATCTTAGAATCCTTGAGACACAGTTCTTGCCAAGCTCAGCGGCAAAGAATATCTTCTCTTGAAGTCAGTGCCCAAATGGCCAGAAGCTGGTGTTACAAAACTGAAACCTTACAAAATGAAAATTGGTGAGAGATTAAATTGGTATAGTCCTTTTGGAAGTTTATTCAGTGATTCCTAGTATAATTGAGAATGTGTATTTTTTATAACCCCAAAACTCTACCCCAAAGATGCGCCCAGTAAAATCTACTCATATGTGCTCACAGAGACCTGGGTAAGAATGTTCATAACAGCTTAGTGTGTAAGAGTGAAAAATTTGAAACAAATCAACTTCCATCAATGGAGGATAAACTAATTATGGATATTCATACAATGAAATACAATCCAGCACTGAAAATAATTGAACTAGAATAATTTATATCAACATGAATTTATCTCATTATATTCTTGATTGTAAATGCAATTTTCAGAGGAAACAGAATACAATATAATATTTTATAAAACAAACATGCAAAAATAAGATTAAAAAATACTTAGGTACCTATACATAATTATTAAAGGTGTAAGAGATGCATGGGAATGAGAAATAACAAGTTTACCTCTGAGGAATGAGGGGGATGTGAACAGGGAGGGATTCACTGGAATTCATTATTGAATGTTTGTAGCAGTTTCATAGTTAGTCCTTATATTAGCACTTAAGCTTTTTGAATGACAGAAATAACTTATATACAGCTTCAGAAAATTAATCTGAAAATAAAATTGTTGTTGTTCAGTTGCTCAGTTGTGTCCAGCTCTTGTGACCCCTAAATTTAGAATTCATTTGCTCATCTATGTATGAATCTATTTTGCACCTAGTAAATAGTAACTGAAATGTTTTAGGTAGATACTTACCTAGGAGCTGAGAGAGAAAGCTGGGACATAAAAGGCATAGCCTATGCCCCACAAAGTGCTGATAGTCTAGTAGGGAAGATAGGACATAAGGAAATTTAGATAACACTGGGATAAAAGAGGAATCTAAAAGGAAGACACAACTTGAAGCATTGGTACACACAGAGCCTGTTCCCAGGAATGTGGTGAAAGATAAGGAATATCATGAATTGAGACAAAATCATTTAATAGGATAAAAATCCACTCATTGGACCCCTGGCTTTTGCCAGGGCAATAGAATCTGTTTACCTTGCAAATGCTTCCACTCAGCCCTTTGTTGTTTCAAACTTACAATTGCTGAAGCTCTGCACCAAGGATAATTTTCCTTCTATGTTGTGTGTGGTTTGTCAATGTAAGTGTCACAGCTGTCCTCCTGGAGGTGTAACAATGGAAGGGCTATATCCATTAGTCATTTAGATGTCTTGTATCAACAGAACTCTGTGACTCTGTTTTACCCAAAGAACATAAAAGAACACATTGTGTTGGATCAGAGCAGCTTCATACCCCTCTTATAAGCGACCCAAGGGATGCAGTATAGAAGGGCTCAGTTGTCCTTGCTGACAACCATTTTATGTGGGACTGAGTGAGAGATATTATGGGAAAAAATAGATCTTCTGGAAGGTTCTTATCAGCTGTGATATTTCCTGCTTCACTTTCCCAAGTATGGGATCCTTGAGTACATAGATGCTTCTAAACCTCTTTTTTAACTTGCATTTCTTTAATTACTAACCTAATGGTCTTGAAAATAGCAAACTTCATAAAGTTATTTTCCTTGATGGCTTATTTTTATCTCTCCCTGAAATTCTCTTTTGAGATTTGAAGGGAATTTCAAATATTTCACAAATATAGTGAACCAAATTAAGCTTGCCTCATTTAGATTTTCCATGCTTTTTATAGACTTGAAATTTAGCTCTTCATTCTTTGTTTACTTTTCTAGAATGAGAAGCTATTAACTTTCTTCCATATTTTTCATATTTTATTTTAAAAATTTATAGTATCCTTAAAATTAAACAGGGACATATTCTACTGCTTTGTTTGTGTTTATGTAGCTTTATATGGGAATATTAGGGGATTTAGATTGTATGCTGTACCACTTAAGTTTTATCTTGTCATGGATTATGGCAGAAGGATTGGAGAAGAAAACCAAAATAAGGATTTACTAATTCTGAGTCATAACTTAGAAAGCCATTTATTGCATCTTCACCATATTCTTAATCCATGGGAATATTTGTCTGCCAAGATTTCATAAAATACTTAAGGTAAAAAGAAATCTTGGAGAGTATCATGTTGAGGTTTCCTAAAGTGAGTCCAGGGATTGTTACTGCTGAAATGCTATTATAAATTGCTTTTATTTTGAAATAAAGGATCCCATGATCAGTTGTTTCAAGGACCTTACTTGCATGCACAGTTGCATCCAACTCTTCGTGATCCTGTGGACTATAGCCCACCAGGATCCTCTGTCCGTGGAATTTTCCAAGCAAGAATGTCCACGGAATTTTCCAGGCAAGAATATACTGGAGTGGGTTGCCATTTCCGTTTCTAGGGGATCTTCCTGATCCAGGGATCAAGCCTGCATCTCTAGGATCTCCTGTACTGGCAGGTAGATTCTTTACCACTCGGTCACCTGGGAACGGAGAAGGCAATGGCACCCTACTCCAGTACTCTTGCCTGGCAAATCCTATGGACGGAGGAGCCTGGTAGGCTGCAGTCCATGGGGTCGCTAGGAGTCGGACACGACTGAGCAACTTCATTTTCACTTTTCACTTTCATGCACTGGAGAAGGAAATGGCAACCCACTCCAGTGTTCTCGCCTGGAGAACCCCAGGGACGGGGGAGCCTGGTGGGCTGCCAGTCTCTGGGGTCGCACAGAGTTGGAAACGACTGAAGCAACTTCAGCAGCAGCAGCAGCACCTGGGAAGCCTATTGAAAGGATAAACTGGGTGAAACCGTCAGGCTTCTGTTCTGTAAGACTTATCAGAGCCTTCATGATGCTAATGTGATGGCGAGTCTCTGAGAGGGGATAGAGTTTGCAGCATTTTTTGAACATTCTTGTTTGCAGAATTATTTTTTGTCATTGTTGTATGCTGCTGTTTGTGGAAAATGTTTCAGGAAACACAGATCTAACCTGATGTTATTAGTTCACCCAACAAAAATAAAGACATAAAAATATTAGAGCAATTTACAAAAATCATACAATTGCTTAGTGTTGAAATTGAGCAGAGGAAGAGGGAGAGGAGACTTCACTGTACAACATTTTTCCAAATAGATGTGGACAATAGGCATTCAATGCTTACAGTATGTATAATGCTAATGACAGAGATGTACTTGCCTTTGAACTAAACAAGGAGTGCTATACCATACATATTATTGAGTCATATTACCAAAACTGTCCCTTATTATTAAGTGCATACAGACAACCAGAAATAGTTTATAGCAATGACAAATATTCTTGTATTAAATACTTATTATGACATCTAGGATAATGAGAATAGGCAGTTTAACAAAACTAACATCATTATACACCCGCAACTAAATGCTTTAGAGATAAACACACATGTGCTAATGTGTATTTTTATAGCTAATGGTTTAGTAAAAGAAGGATGAACGTTCAAGATTGTTAAATTAAATTTAATCCTCTCAGCTTTTAAATAAAATGACAACCAAATGGATTAAACAATACGGTTATGCAATTTATTTGTGAAAGACCTGGGATGGGAATCTGGTTCTCCCTATTCTCATAGCACAGTGTTTCCAATCCTACTGTTCATTTCAGTGCCAAATTATTGGAGATCATGTACTACTCTACTTTATTCTCATTTAGACTTTCATTTATTTTTTCAGACTAAAGTATAATAGTGAAATAAAATCATTTGCTATTCCCAGGAGACTATATCTCTTGTTCACTTAAGCCAGAGAATGGGGACTATTAACCCTGTAAGCAGCCTGATGGAAGAGAAATAACTGTTTGTGGAACGCAGGATTCATAGTCATGAATTCCCTTGTTTAGATAAATTTCATGTCCACTCATCGTCACTCATTCCAGTCCATCTTAGTTCACTGATTCCTAGAATGTTGATGTTCACTCTTATCATCTCCTGTTTGACCACTCCCAATTTGCCTTGATTCATGGACCTAACATTCCAGGTTCCTATGCAATATTGCTCTTTCAGCATCGAACCTTGCTTCTATCACCAATCCCATTCACAACTGGGTGTTGTTTTTGCTTTGGCTCCGTCCCTTCATTCTTTCTGGAGTTATTTCTCTACTGATCTCCAGTAGCATATTGGGTACCTACCGACCTGGGGAGTTCATCTTTCTGCCTTTTCATACTGTTCATGAGATTCTCAAGGCAAGAATACTGAAGTGGTTTGCCATTCCCTTCTCCAGTGGACCACTGTCATGGGTGAATTTAACTCAGATGATCATTACATCTACTACTGTGGGCAGGAATCCCTTAGAAGAAATGGAGTAGCCATCATGGTCAACAAAAAAGTCCTATATGTAGTACTTGGAGACACTCTCAAAAATGACAGAATGATCTCTGTTCATTTCCAATGCAAACCATCAATGTCACTGTAATCCAAGTCTATGCCCCAACAAGTAATGCTGAAGAAGCTGAAGTTGAACAGTTCTATGAAGACCTACAAGACCTTTTAGAACTAACACCCAAAAAAGATGTCCTTTTCATTATAGGAGACTGGAATGCAAAAGTAGGAAGTCAAGAAACACCAGGAGTAACAGGCAAATTTGACCTTGTAATACAGAATGAAGCAGTGCAAAGGCTAATAGAGTTCTGCCAAGAGAATGCACTGGTCATAGCAAACACCTCTTCCAACAACAAAAGAGAAGACTCTACACATGGACATCACCAGATGATCGACACTGAAATCAGACTGATTATATTCTTTGCAGCCAAAGATGGAGAAGCTCTATACAGTCAGCAAAAAGAAGACTGAGAGCTGANGTGTGATCACTCACCTAGAGCCAGACATCCTGGAATGTGAAGTCAAGTGGGCCTTAGGAAGCATCACTAAGAACAAAGCTAGTGGAGGTGATGGAATTCCAGTAGAGCTATTTCAAATCCTGAAAGATGATGCTGTGAAAGTGCTGCACTCAATATGTCAGCAAATCTGGAAAACTCAGCAGTGGCCACAGGACTGGAAAAGGTCAGTTTTCATTCCAATTCCAAAGAAAGGCAATGCCAAAGAATGCTCAAACTACCACACAATTGCCCTCGTCTCACACGCTAGCAAAATAATGTTCCAAATTCTATAGGCCAGGCTTCAGCAATATGTGAACCACGAAGTTGCAGATGTTCAAGCTGGTTTTAGAAAAGGCAGAGGAACTAGATATCAAATTGCCAACATCTGCTGGATCATGGAAAAAGCAAGAGATTTCCAGAAACATCTATTTCTGCTTTATTGACTATGCCAAAGCCTTTGACTGTGTGGATCACAATAAACTGTGGAAAATTCTGAAAGAGATGGGAATACCAGACCACCTGACCTGCCTCTTGAGAAACCTATATGCAGGTCAGGAAGCAACAGTTAGAACTAGACATGGAACAAAAGACTGGTTCCAAATAGGGAAAGGAGTACGTCAACACTGTATATTGTCATCTTGCTTATTTAACTTATATGCAGAGTACATCATGAGAAACACTGGGCTGGAGGAAGCACAAGCTGGGATCAAGATTCTGGGAGAAACATCAATAACCTCAGATATGCAAATGACACCACCCTTACGGCAGAAAGTGAAGAAGAACTAAAGAGCCTCTTGATGAAAGTGAAAGAGAAGAATGAAAAGGTTGACTTAAAGCTCAACATTCAGATAACGAAGATCATGGCATCTGGTCCCATCACTTCATGGCAAATAGATGGGGAAAAAATGGAAACAGTGGCTGGCTTTATTTCTTTGGGCTCCAAAATCACTGCAGATGGTGACTGCAGCCATGAAATTAAAAGACGCTTACTCTTTGGAAGAAAAGTTATGACCAACCTAGATAGCATATTAAAAAGCAGAGACATTACTTTGCCAACAAAGATCCATCCAGTCAAGGCTATGGTTTTTCCATTGGTCATGTATGGATGTGAGAGTTGGACTGTAAAGAAAGTGGAGTGCTGAAGAACTGAATCTTTGAACTGTGGTTTTGGAGAAGACTCTTGAGAGTCCCTTGGACTGCAAGGAGATCCAATCAGTCCATCCTAAAGGAGATCAGCCCTGGGTGTTCATTGGAAGGACTGTATTGAAGCTGAAACTCCAATACTTTGGCCACTTGATGCGAAGAGCTGAGTCATTTAAAAAAATCCTTATGCTGGGAAAGATTGAGGGGAGGAGAAGAAGGGGACGACAGAGGATGAGATGGCTGGATGGCATATCTAACTCAATTGACATGGGTTTGGGTGGACTCCAGGAGTTGATGATGGACAGGGAGGCCTGGCGTCCTGCGGTTCATGGGGTCTCAAAGAGTTGGACACGGCTGGACGACTAAACTGAACTGAACTGATTCATCATCAAGGGGGAGGGAAAGCTCTTCTTTTTCATATATAAATGCCATCTTGGCTGCAAAACATAAAAAGGAGTGAAGAGCAAACATGAAGGTTGTGTCGCTTAGAACAAATGAGAAATGGCTCTTCACAACACATAGTAGAGACAAACACTGGGATGTATTTGTGATTTCTTTTTTTACTGTAGAGGAAAAGGAGATCTAAGATCTCTCTTCCCCAGACCTGGATCATGTTTCGTGTCATCACAAGTGCTTTGCCATCACTTCCTCACTCTCCCTGGAAGCAGATCCTTTTTTGATCCTTGTTATGCCTGAGCTCTAGTGCTGATGTTGGAATTGCTCTGGTGTGTCTGACTTCCTGGAATCTAAGCCACCTCTACTCAGTCAGAAATGCTTGCTCCCTGCGTATCAGACCCAAGTTCTCTGTGTGAGGACTTCCTAGGGGCCCACCATTTCTGCCTGTCACAGTATGCATAGTTTCCCTTACAGGTCTCTGAGTGCCTATCTGGCTCTAAAAACAGGTCATTTTACTCAGTAGGCATTAATCACAGGTCTGACTCCACAACTTCTGATTTTGGCCCCAGTTAGCCTAGAGTGTTCTCCTTTGACTTGGACTGGGCTTGTTTTTATGAGACACTGATCCCCAGACTTATAGGTCCTCTTGTTTGGATCATCAAAGTTAGTCCGTGCTTTCTTCCTTATTTTGTTTCTTTAGAGATAGTTCCTTTCCTATCTCCTACTCTTGGTCTCTATTTTTCCAGACACTTGTAATAAGTACCAGCTACCTACTGGCTCATTCAACTCTATGTCTTCCCATACTTGGCCAGCCTTATTCTGTTATAGTTAAAATTCTGAAGCAATGTTCTGTGTGGAAGCCTGGAGGATTTCAGTTGATTAGGGGCATACTCTAAGGACTTAAGTACTTGATTGTCAATTGTGATGCTATCCCTGGAGGTGCTGATTCTTGGTACTTCTAATATTCCTAAGCAGAGATTTTGTCTCTGTTCACTGTAGGGATGGATGCTTCTTCTCTCCTGAAGAAATGGAAGCAACATTTTATGTGTTCTGTGGTAAGATTAGTGTCAGAGGCAGTAGTAAGTTTTGAAGTATCTAGGGTACTTGACAGCTTAGGTCCAAATTGTTACAATAGCCATGCTTTTACATATGTCTGCATCTCCATATGTGAGTCTGAATAGATACTTTTAACAGAATACAAATCCATCTGAATGTCCCTCTGTTTCTCTGAGAAACCTTGTCTTTGGCTGAGAAAGTATGGTGTGGCTCCCTGTGCATTGCGAATCTGTATCTCCTAGGGATGCCCCACATGTTTATGTCCCAATGAGATGAGCATTATGGGATCCTGATGGAGAGGTTGGCTGGGAAGCTTTGGGGGAAATGGCCAGATTTATTCAATATTTAATTGATAGACCAAGGCATCAGATTTTCATCAGAATATTTGGCTGTTTTTCCTTGACAGCCTTGATGATTCCAGAGTTAGACCACTTGTGGTTGATGGGCCCAGAGCACCCTCAAGAACTTGGAGATTATGGGTTATAATAGCTTGGGTTATGGTGGATGCCTGTGTGTATTCCAAATCAATTCATGGTAGTATTCTCTTTCCTTTTCAACTTGAAGAAAGAAAGAATGGGAAAGAGAGCATGTAGTTATGGACTGGAGGGAAGTTTAATTTCATTTTAAAGTAATGTTTATTATCAGAATATAATCATTAATGTGGTGGATATTTAGTACATAATATTCACAAAGTACAGAAAGAAAAGGACCAGGTGAAAATAAATACCAACAAAATCCCATCAGAAAAGGATGAATAAATTCCCTTGTTATCTTTTTGGTTCTTAATATGTGCATATATAAAACAGTTATTATATGTAATATGTACATTTTACATGACATAAAATGAATTGTGACTTTTCTAGCTAGCTAAATGACTAGACTTTTAGTAACAAAAATGGAATTTATTTTGGTTTCTTAATTTTGTGTGGCCTTATTTTTTTTTACTACAAGATCCATTGGGCACTTTTTTCTGTACTGAAATATAGCAATTACTATTGTTTTGAGAATACTTTAGCTATTTTTTCTCTTGTATCCTACAAAACTTCTTCCAGTTTTTTGTTTACTTTCTACTTTGCTTAAAGATGATGTGTATTTTTGTTTCAGTAATTATTTTACAAGTGAGAAGAAAAAGAAAAAAAGCATTTTTTTTCCTAAAATAGCTATTTCCAGCTTGAAATCTCAAAGTTCACATGCTGACATAAAATGTGTTATTACAACATGGGTTTCCACAGAATAATGTGTATGGCATTTGATTCTTTATCTTTGCCATGTTTCTGGACAAGAGGCACACCTAATTCACAGCCTATGTTCTCTCTGCCCAGCAGTTAAGAAGATTGATGTTCTTGCATGCAAACAATAAATCTACAGGGAAACTGCCCATAAAGTCTCTTTCAAGATGTTTAGTGGTGTAGACTTTGGCTTAAAGAGAAAATTTCAGCTATATTGTTTTGAAATTCTTTGAGAAATCAGCAGTTGAGTTTTGATTGATGGACATTTCCCACATCATTTATACCCAATGTCTCTGCAGTTTACTCCTGAAAACTCTAATACATTTTCCCAGAGGAAATGCATAAAGTTCTTTTTCAGGTTGTGAGACTTTTTTACTTCTTGTATCTAATGCAGACAGCAGACAAGTTGGAAAAATGACCAAAAGAATTATCAGGCATAAAGACAAACAAAAAGAAACATAAACAACCATAAAATTAATACAAATAAAAAATGTTTTGGCATTAGCCCACAGCTATCTCTAAATGTCTTTTAAGTTCTTTTTCTTGTATCTCTACTGTACCATATGACTTGATTCTTATGTATTCAAAATACAAGAGTACTATCAGTTGGAGGTGACCAATCTAGGATACAAGGAGAAATATTTAATCCTATTGCAAATTTAAGGTTGAATCCATTCCTTGGCTATCATTAAAAAGTCTATAAAAAACAAAAGCTAAAGAACGTGTGAAGAAAAGGCAGTCCTCCTGCACTTTTGGTGAGAATAACTATGATTGCTGCAGCCACTATTAAAAACAGTATGGAGGTTCCTTTAAAAACTAAAAACAGAGTTTTCATATGATCCAGCAATTCCACTGCTGGGCATATATCTGGAGAAAACTCTAATTTGAAAAGGTACCACTTGTTCATAGCAGCACTAAACAGTGCAATAACTAAGACATGAAAGCAACTTAACTGTTCATTGACAAATGAATGGATAAAGATTTTGTGGTACATATATACAATGGAAGCTACTCAGTCATAAAAAAAGAATGAAAGAATTCCATTTGCAGCAACATGGATTGACCTAGAAATGATCATACTAAGTGAAGTAAGCCAGACAAAGCAATATATCATATAGTATCACTTATATGTGGAATCAAAAATATGATACAAAGGAACCTATTTACCAAACAGAAACAGACTCATAGATATAGGAAACAAACTTATGGTTACCAATGGGGGAAGCAGGGGGAGAAATAAATGAAGAATTTGTGATTAGCAGATACAACCTATTATATATAAAACAGATAAACAACAAGGTGCTACTGTATAGCACAAGGAACTATACTCAATATCCAATAATAAACAAGAATGGAAAAGAGTATGAAAAAATATATATTACATTATGTATTATATATACAAATATGTGTGTGTGTGTATATATATATATATATAAGTGAATTACTTTTCTGTACATGAGAAACTAATATAACTTTGTAAATCAACTAAACTTCAATTAAAAACAAGATTAAGTCCATTTTTGCAAACATCTTTCTTCAATATCTTGCACTTATATTTTAAATTATATAGTCTCAGCAATATAGGAGGCCTTATAGTCTTCTAATTAAGTAGTCCTAACAAAGAAGATTGATAGTATAGCTGTGTGCCCTTATCTATGCCAAGTAAACGTAAAGTCCTATCATCTTGGGAATAGAAAATAATGGATTTGCCAGATCAGTGGCCACATATTGTGTACCTAAACATTGTGTTAATTTGCTTGAGCAAAGGAATCAGATTTGACATAGCAGCTGCAATTGGAGCTGTTATCAGATTGAGTTTGTATTAGTTCACTGTCAGCTTTTCACTTTCAGCTGATTTTGCTAGTGACTGGACTGGTATTCTAAATGGGAATATGATCAGAACTACCAACCAACATATCACCATTTAGGTCTTTAAGGTGATACTAATCTCTGATCTTCTCCCTAATAGAGTTTCAGATGCTTTCACTTGGTTTTCTCCATTTCTCCATTTGATACCTCTTACTACATAGACCAATGAATCAGTGTGGGGATTCTGCATATATCAAACATGTGCATTCTAATTATAAACTCTGAGTCTAGAGAAATGACATTTGCTATCTCTGCACCCAGTGAATTCTCTGTGAGGTGGACCTGGGTCATGACTCCATTTATTAATTGTAGCTTACTCTAATTAGATGGTGCATAATAACACTGCATGTCCCTAGTTACTAATGTCAATTAGGCCATGTATCCAGGAGTTTTTGAAGTATTTAAATAGTTGCCTTTTCTCAGTATATGGTGACATAATTGTACAGTCATAGGTCCTTTTGGGGAAGAAGTAGGAGTATTGTCATCATACATACTTACTATCATATTGTAGGTCATTTCTTGTGGGTAGGAGGCCTCTTCTTCAGTCAGTTCATTCTGGTTCTGAGAACTAGCTCAGGTCTGGAAATTTCCTTTAGCCTCATAGTTATTCATCCATGTTTTCTTGGGAGCATATCATCTACTTTGATATTACAGATACTATGTTATAAGAACTATCTAAAAACTCTCTGCAGGTCAAGCTCACTTGGCTTCTATTCTTATGTTGCTACTAAGCTCATTATAATCATTCCCAATTTATTCTGATAATTAAATACCATAAGCTGACCTTTACTCTTCTAGAACCTTACATTTTCAATGACATAAGTGAAATTATTTCTGTAATAACATCTCCTGTCCTTAGCTCTGGCCTCCAGAAGACAGCTACTACTGACCTTAATGTCTCTCTATTTTCCCCTTCATAGCTTTCGACTTCCATATTATTTCACATTCAGGCTCATGGTCAAATAGGTATTAAACAATAGTTGGCAAAAGATAGGTAGTTCTATGCAGAGTTGGCACTGGCACCTGAATACAATGGAAGGGTTGGCATCAATAGTGTTTGCCAATGAGTGAATGTGAGGAACCGTGGAATCGAACAGGGTAAGAAGGGAAAGCTGTCTTTTTAAGATCTTGATTTCAATTCCTTTAGATATGTACTCAGAAGTGAGACTGCTGGATCATATGATAGTTCTATTTTTAATCTTTAAGAACCTCCATACTGTTTTCCACCGTGGATACACCAATATACATTTTCACCAACAGTTAAATCTTTACTGAGGTGGCACCTCTACTGAGTCTTCCTGGTGTGAGGAAAGGATTAGAAAGCATCCATGACTGTTAAATTCACCCCCCAAAGGAAGGGACTGCCTGGAACATAGAACATAGTGACTCTTAAGAGAATTATATTGTGGCAGCCATGATCTTGTGTGGATCATGAGCCAAGATTCAGAATAAGAGTATAGAAGCAAAGTGGGGTCAGAATTCAAGAAGAGCAATAGCAGGAAAGAATGAATCTGGGAAAATTTTTTTACAAGTATCTCTGGAACACATACAGTGCTTTTTAAAAGTTTCATGTGCATAAACTTCATAAAGTTATCCCACCAGCAGTGCACAAGGATTCCCTTTTTTCCTGTTTAGCTTGAATGGAATGGTATGTTGTTTTAGGATGGTAAATCATTTATAAAAAAACTTTGGGGTCCTGATCAGAAGAAGACTGAAGGTGTCTAAAGCAGTAGTAACTCCATTTCCTTGCTATAATGACAGTGGCTGAGGTTCTGTGAGGTGAATTGTGATACATCTTCAGTACAAAGTAACATATGGAACTTCTTCAGTACTCATCCAAATTATAGCAAATATACCAGAGAAAATGAATGAAAGGGTGATATCTGTGAGTTTTATATTATTTTTTATCCATGTCATATGAAGTAAAGGTTTGTATGTGGATATAGAATTTAAAAAAATAATTTAATAGTATCTTAAAAATAAATCACAATCACTATTCCATGTCACCGTTGACCTTCTAGAATAGTGTTAACCCACCATTTTAAGTTCTGCTTTCTCGTCAAAGTTTTGAATGAGTGAGAATTATTTTAGTTAGGTCATTGGATGTTGTGACACAAGTCAAAGGATTATTAAGAGAGGTTGTCATTGTTCAGTTGCTATGTCATGTCTGACTCTTTGTGACTCCACGGACTGCAGCATGCCAGGCTTCCCTGTCCTTCACTATCTCTGGGAGATTGCTCAAATTCATGTCCATTGAGTCAGTGATGCTATCTAACCATATCATAGCTCAGTATTTCCTAAGAAACTGGTGTGAATAAAATCTTTTAGAATTTCTAATTATCGCATCTCCTCCATGAGGCAGTGGTGGTGTTGGCATATTTTTTTATTCCTCACTCTATACTGTGTAGATGCAGACTAAATCCTATGATAGTCCATAGAAAAACCTTTCTGAGAACCTCATTGCTTGTGCCAGGCACCATCCTTGATCTAAAAATAGAAAAATGATAAAAATTCAGTCCTTGCACTTAATTTCTCACATATCTATCTGAGCATTTTGTAGCTAGCCTTAAATTTACTTTTGAAAGTAGGTGAAATATCAGTAACTGTGACATATGTGTGATTATGATACAGCCTTCACTAAAAACCCTGTGAAGACGTTGATGGATCTTACTAAACTCTCCATCTCTGGAAGTGCCTGGTCTCCAAAAGATCTTTATAAATAGTGTTGTTAAAGAACTGTCTTGTTTTAAAGATAGAGCATACATATGTGAACAGTTAAATAACATTACAGATACATAATGGTGAAATATAACGATAAGTAATACTTAGACACAAATACATAGTTCCTTAAATAAAAAGTAATCACAAAAATTTATTGAATTGAATCTTTGAGGTTTATAAAAAAATAGAGTGCTCAATGTTTTCCCATATATCATCTAGATACATATTGAGAATCAAACATAAGCCCAGAAAATATTCTGGAATATTTATAAAGAAGCTTACAAATGTGTGGTGATGCAAAATATATGTTATAGTAAAGATTTGGGGTGCAGGCTACTTTTTCTTCAGGTATTTTGGAATTGTATAATTTATGCCTAGGAAAGAAAACACTTGCCTTCTGCCAAATGGTTAATGAAGGAACAGTGTGAGATGGATTTGGGTACAAATCAATTGCAGATCAAGAAGTCAGTAGTGGTCTACAGTGGATACTTGCTTTGAGTTCAGCCATTTTTATGGAAAGCTTGATTAAGATGAAACATTTTGAGGAAGATATGCTTCCAACATAAATAATCACAACATCTCACCAGACATCAGAAATCTATTTCTCCCCTGTCTTATCTTATCACTTAAAACAGGTTAACTTTGCCTTCAAATTTCCCCCTTGGAGTTCCTGGTGGTTTGGGTATTTTGCTAGCTGTTCTTTTAAGATTGCTTTCTTAAATAGGAAGAGAAAGGTCTTTAGGGGAAGAGAGTGTCTATGTGGTCGATTGCTTTGGTGAGAAAGATGCAATGGAAACCATATTGTCTCCCTCCAAAGAATTCTCAGGTTTCCCCTTAAAAAGTTGACTGTGGGATCAGTTACTCACTAATGTTTGGAAGGTGCCTTATTTTGTATTCAAATTGACACTCAAAAAGGCCAAGCACTGGCAACAAAGCAAGTTTCATGGCCAGAATAAAACATGAGATAGGCAATGGTAATGAAGTGATTAGAAGAGGAAAAAGGGGAAAAATAACTTGTATAAACTTAATGTATTTTGTTTTACTGGTCATTATTAGAATGAAAAAGACTAGAGATATCTTCAACAAAATGAGAGATTCCAAGGGAAATTTTCATGCAAAGATGGGCACAATAAAGGACTGAAACAGTATGGACCTAACAGAAGCAGAAGATATTAGGAAAATGTGGCAAGAACACACAGAGGAACTATACAAAAAAGATCTTAATGATCCGGATAATCACAATGGTATGGTCACTCACCTAGAGCCAGACATCCTGGAGAGTGAAGTCAAGTGGGCCTTAGGAAGCATCACTACGAACAAAGTAGTGGAGGTGATGGAATTCCAGTTGAGCTATTCCAAATCCTAAAAGATGTTGCTGTGAAAGGGTTACACTCAATATGTGAGCAAATTTGGAAAACTCAGCAGTGGCTATAGGACTGGAATAGGTCAGTTTTCATTCCAATCCCAAAGAAGGGCAGTGCCAAAGAATGTTTAAATCACTGCACGAGAGCACTCATTTCACATGCTAGCAAGGTGATGGGCAAAATCATCCAAGCTAGGCTTCAACAGTACATGGACCAAGAGCTTCCAGATGTTCAAGCTGGATTTCAAAAAGGCAGAGAAACCAGAGATCAAATTGCTAACATCCATTGGATCATAGAAAAAGCAAGAGAATTCCAGAAAAGAAAAATATACTTCTGCTTCATTGACTACACTAAAGTCTTTGACTGTGGGGATCACAACAAACTGTCTAAATTCTTAAAGAGATAAGAATACCAAACCACCTTACCAGGCTCCTGAGAAACCTGTGTGTAGGTTAAGAAGGAACAGTTAGAACTGGACATGGAACAATGGACTGGTTCCAAATTGGGAAAGAAGTATGTCAAGGCTGTATATTGTCACCTTGCTTATTTAACTTCTATATAGAGTACATCATGTGAAATGCTGGGCTGGATGAAGCACAAGTTGGAATCAAGATTTCCAGGAAAAATACCAGTATCCTTAGATGTGCAGATGATACCACTCTTATGGCAGTAAGTGAAGACAGTTAAAGAGCCTCTTGATGAAAGTGAAAGAGGAGAGTGAAAAAGCTGGCTTAAAACTCAACATTCAGAAAACAAAGATCATGGCATCTGGTCCCATCACTTCATTGGAAATAGATGGGGAAACATGGACAAAGTGACAGACTTTATTTTCTTGGGCTCCAAAATCTCTAGGATGGTGACTGTAGCCACTAAATTAAAAGATACTTGCTCTTTGGAAGAAAAGCTATGACACACCTAAACAGCATTTTAAAAAGCAGAGACATTATTTTGCCAACAAATTCTGTCTAGTCAAAGCTATGATTTTTCCAGTAGTCATGTATGTATGTGAGAGTTGGACCACAAAGAAGGCTGAGCACTGAAGAACTGATTTTTTTAAAACTGTGGCATTGGAGAAGACTCTTGAGAGTCCCTTGGACTGCAAGGAGATCCAACCAGTCAATCCTAAAGGAGATCAGTCCTTGGTATTCACTGGAAGGACTGATGCTGAAGCTGAAGCTCTAATACTTTGGCCACATTATGTGAAGAGCTGACTCACTGGAAAAGACCCTGATGTTGGGAAAGATAGAGGTAGGAGGAGAAGGCTATGCCAGAGGATGAGATGGTTGGATGGCATCACTGACTCAATGGACATGAGTTTGAGCAAGCTCAGGTGATGGTGAAGGACAGAGAAGCCTGGTGTGATGCAGAACATGAGGTTGCAGAGTCAGACACAACTGAGTGACTAACAACAACAAATTACTTATTTAAGAGATGAGGGAAAACAACAATAAAACTAAGTACTTATGACTAAATCAAATATATCAGTATACCAGACACATATCTTGCCAGGTGGGCAAGGGAATTCTCCACTGAACATCCATCAGACTATACATAACCACATATGCAATGTCCCATAGTCTACTGTCTCCTGTGGATGGTGAGGATTTTTACAGTTTAACTTTTGTGCTCTTTCTGAAGAGACTAGACCCAATGTAGGGGTTGTGAAGTCTATGTCAGCTATAGAAGGCACCTCTGACAAGATTCTGGGCCTCAGTGGGAGCATATGTGCTTTCTTAGAATAAAAGGAACCACATTTTATACTTGATTTCATCTAAACTGAGGCTCCTATCATAGTCTCTTCATATTCATTGAAAACTCTTGTTCCAGAACTAAATATCAGAAGGTTAATGTTATCTGTATTTGCCAAAGAATCAAAGGGAGGCAATTTTACAGCATGCAGGTCACCTGCGCTCATATACCTACTTTACATGCGATGATGAGGAGGAGGAAGAGCTTATCCCAAAGGAAGGTAAAATCTTCAATAAGAATGAAGCAGGCATTCCAGGAAGACTAGAAAAACACTCTTTAAAAAAAGTTGCCTCTAGAAATCTTCCCTACCTCAAATATGGGGCAACAGTTCTCTTCTCTTGCCCTTCTTTACTAATTCTTTGCAGAAGCATTTGTATGTTTGTAGTAAAGCTAAGTGTTTTTTTTTGGGGGGGGGGTATTATTTGTCTTTGTTTTGGTGGAGTCTGCATAGATGTAGGAACCATGAAATCAGAAAGATTTGGATTTAATTTGAGATACACAATTACTAGTCATATAACTAGCAATTTATTTACATCTCTAGGCATCAGTTTTCTCAGCTGTTAAGTGGAGATAAAGATTATGGTAGAGATGTCCTGAGGATTACAGTAAGATGATAGTACAGAGTGCTTAAAAAGACGTACTATATGCAGTAAATATGTATAGTAGGAAATAAGGGCATTACTTTATGACTCTCCAATTTGATTTTTGTATTAGTCATGGCTACATCTCCCACTAGATTAGAGCAGTGAGTTATATCACATTCTAAGCCTTTGAAATGAGTGTGCCATGTTTTCACAGGATGTTTGAGCTACAGAATCCTTTCAGGTGGTTCCTTTGGTGTAATTCCTTTATTTTATAGAAGAAATTGTGATCTCAAAAGGTGAGATGATTGTTAAAGGTCATTTGGCTGAGTGGTAATAGAGCAATAATTTGAATCTATTCCAAGTCATGTTCTATTCTGTAATCCTACTTAACACTGAAATTAAAAATATCATGATTTTTTTCCAGGATTATCTTACTGCTAACTTTTAAATTAACAAAATATAAAAGGACCTGATTTTTCTTTCCCACTTCATCTTGGTCCAGTATCATACACTCAATTTTTAAGTCACAGGAGAGCAGAACAGGTCAAATTATGTTCGTATTTTAGAGACCAGCAAGAGCTAACCAATACCATATGACCCAAACATTCTTTAAAAAACAATCTTCTTTGAAGAGTCCACCTAGGTTCCAGTAAAGAAATATAAGAGCCCTCCCAGTCCACTCACATAGCCAGGAACACACAGCAGGAGGCTGACAACAGAACCTAGAAAGGAGGCTAATTAAAGCGCACAGCAGGGAATGAAGCTGGGCTACCTGCATTGCCAATATATAGTGAGTGCTTGTTTAAATCAGAGGAAAGAACAAGGAGAGAAAATTTCATGATTGTAGCTGGTTCTAAAAGAAGTCTGGTTTTATCTCTTTGATGTCCCACCAGAGGAGATCTGCAATAAGAAGCCAGGCCTCAAATGCAGAGCTATTCAGTTGGGAGTCAGCATTAGGGCCAAATGATATCAGGAGATGTGAGCCTGATGATTTCTACATGTGTGACTTGAATGCAGAGCAAGATTGTTTTCAAGTGTTCAGCAACCATCTCTGTACCATGCACTGAAGTGGCCAAGACAGATGGCGGAAGATGGACTCTGGTCTCCTTGATCTAGCTAGAGAGGCAAGACTGTTCCACACTAATGATACTGGCCATTAGAAACATCAGAACGCAGTGCCCTATGACTGAAACAGTGGTGAAAACAGGAAGAGTCCAGCTGAGAAGAGATTTCTGCAGGTGGAGGTGAAGGAGACATTACTTGGTAGAAAAGATCCTGACTTTCTTTCCTTTCTGATCACTTCCTCTTTGGCCTATGGGTCTTATTAGCCATTTGAGTATCATCCAGTACTGGCTNATTCCCTCTTGCAACACCTACCATCTTACTTGGGTTTCTCTTACCTTGGGCGTGGGGTATCTCTTCACGGCTGCTCCAGCAAAGCACAGCCACTGCACCTTACCTTGGACGAGGAGTATCTCCTTACCACCACCGTTCCTGACCTTCAACATAGGATAGCTCCTCTAGGCCCTCCTGTGCCTGCCCAGCCACCACTCCTCGGCTTAGAGCCCTGCTAAATACAGGAGCTAACGATATGGTGAAGTGTCACTGCAGGTGACAAAACAAATGCTGGGCAACAGATGATAAGAAGCAAGTAAATATAAAAAGTAGCAATAAATCATAGATAGATGAAATTTTTCCATTTGAGATGGTTGGAAATATTTACAGCTTGAAACAATAAAATTGATTTTATTTGCATTCATTGTAAGTGACACTATTTTATGTTATTTTACTGTCCCCTGTTGTAAGGGGGGGGTGGGAATACTTGATATTCACGCCTTGGCTTCTTGGTGTCTCTGATTCCATATGTCAACTTAGCATCATTAATGTACATTTTTAAGCTTTCTAATTTTAGAATGTATTGAATTATTAGCCAAACTTCAGTTTGATATTCTATCAAATGCATATTTTCTGAGATTTAATTTTTATTTAGTTTTGAAACCAGAGTGCAATTTTAAGAAAAAATTAACACATACACTTTGATTCATCAACTCAAATTGTTAAAGTACATTGTTGTATTTAATGGATATTTTATGTTCTAAAGAACTCTTTTGAGCTATTTCAATGACTTTTTTATTTTCATTGTAAAACAAAGTGATTAATTTTTAGCCAGGACATTACAAAACTGTCTGGAAGGAAAAAATCTCTTTTCAGATCTTGCCTCTTTGCATGTCCACTCTCTAGAGTGTGTTGTTACTGTAGGCATCAGACCCTGAGTACAACTGTATAAGGTAAGAAAGAGAGAAAAGTTGGACACAAACCAGTAAGGGCATTTGTGGAATAGCTTCATTTTCCATTTATGAACAAAGAGCACATTCATGTTTACGATTAAGTCAAGCAGAGGTGTACATAAACACTAGGGTTCTTCTTCATCTATGGTGACTGAAGGGCAATCACTCGAGATGCATGTATTGATGAAACCACGCCAAAATATATTTATAAAAAGAGAAAGAGCTCCATTTAGTAAATCTGTGAGAGTGATTGAATGAGATGAGAACATTGATGGGTAACACTCTTGTTTTCCTAGTCAGAAGAAGCCAGCTCGGACATAGTTCAGTGGCAACCCCAGTGCTTTCAGACCGAACCTCGAATCATCATCATGCATCTATCTGTTTAATCACCTATGACTGCTTAACCCAAAGCAACCACAGGAGTAGAAAAGAAAAGGAGACAAGAAACAGAGGGGCTGTGCCACATGCCTGTGAAATAGATAGTTCAAGCTGGTTTTAGAGAAGGCAGAGGAACCAGAGATCCAATTGCCAACATCCACTGGATCATCGAAAAAGCAAGAGAGTTCCAGAAAAACATCTATTTCTGCTTTATTGACTATGCCAAAGCCTTTGACTCTGTGGATCACAAAAACTGTGGAAAATTCTGAAACAGATGGGAATACCAGACCACCTGACCTGCCTCTTGAGAAACCTGTATGCAGGTCAGGAAGCAACAGTTAGAACTGGACATGGAACAACAGACTGGTTCCAAATAGGAAAAGGAGAACATCAAGGCTGTATATTGTCACCCAGCTTATTTAACTTCTATGCAGAGTACATCATGAGAAACTTTGGGCTGGAAGAAGCACAAACTGGAATCAGGATTGCTGGGAGAAATATCAATAACCTCAGATATGCAGATGATACCACCCTTATGGCAGAAAGTGAAGAGGAACTAAAGAGCCTCTTGATGAAAGTGAAAGAGGAGAGTGAAAAAGTTGGCTTAAACCTCAACATTCAGAAAACAAAGATCATGGTATCTGGTCCCATCACTTCATGGCAACTAGATGGGGAAACAGTGGAAACAGTGTCGGATTTTATTTTGGGGGGCTCCAAAATCACTGCAGATGGTGACTGCAGCCATGAAATTAAAAGACGCTTGCTTCTTAGAAGAAAAGTTATGACCAACCTAGATAGCATATTGAACAGTGGAGACATTACTTTGCCAACAAAGGTCCGTCTAGTCAAGGCTATGGTTTTTCCAGTGGTCATGTATGAATGTGAGAGTTGGACTGTGAAGAAGGCTGAGTGCCAAAGAATTGATGCTTTTGAAGTGCGGTGTTGGAGAAGACTCTTGAGAGTCCCTTGGACCGCAAGGAGATCCAACCAGTCCATTCTGAAGGAGATTAGCCCTGGGATTTCTTTGGAAGGACTGATGCTAAAACTGAAGCTCCAGTACTTTGGCCACCTCATACGAAGAGTTAACTCATTGGAAAAGACCCTGATGCTGGGAGGGATTGGGGGCAGGAGGAGAAGGGGACGACAGAGGATAAGATGGCTGGATGGCATCACGGACTCGATGGATGTGAGTCTGAGCGAACTCCAAGAGATGGTGATGGACAGGGAGGCCTGGCGTGCTGTGATTCATGAGGTCGCAAAGAGTCGGACATGACTGAGCGACTGAACTGAACTGAACTGAGTGACATCAGAGCATAGTTATCTATTTTTACACAGCCTGTCACTGAAATCTGAAAATCCATGGTTAGGGATTTGTTTCTTTGGCTAAAAGAGTTGTTTTCTAAAACAATTCTAATCATCCCTTGAAAGGACGTATAATAGTCCTTCTCAACCATTGAACGTTATTAACAAAACTTATCAGATTCTTATCAGGGATTATAAGTTTTGACGGAGGAATATCGATTTTGCTTTTTTTCAGAGCTTTGATTAGACTAGATACACTTGTAAGTGATTTTAAGAATGCACTTAATTTACCCAAGAACCCCCCTGCATAGATTAACAGAGACGTAGTAGGAAGAACTTTTCTACCAGGCTCATTGTCAATACCAAAAGCAATCTGTCAGAATTCTGCGGTTGGTTGAGTTATTGATAATCCAATAAAAAGTCAAACAATATATTCTGGCAGTTCTTCTGGTGTGTGTTTTCATGAGTATATTTCATGATTGTTTTTTTCCTCTGTTGAAAGGCAAAAGAATCAGGAGCAGCTGGATTTTGATTCAGCTCTACTGAGATAGGTCAGTAGGATATGAAATGAAACGTTTTCTGCCAAAGTTTTCAAATTATTAAAAACACTCCTAGAGGTGGAGTTCTAATCTATAGAAAGTACGCATGGCAAGTGCCACCTCTGGCTCATACTAAATGTATTATGGCAATAATGCCTGTTTTGTCTTGTTTTTAAATTTTGAGATCTTTTCAAACCTTGTATTGTACTTCTATACTTTCTCATTTTACTATCACATCTGCATAAAGAAGTTATTATCAATAATTTTTGCAGAAGTAATATCCGAGTCTTGGGTAATTATGTGAAAAGTCAGATCTTCAAAGGAAGGGTAAGTGTCTGGTTCTATTTGATGATACTCTAGTTCTTTCTTCAGTCAGGCAACTATTTTTCTTCTTTCCACAATGTAGAACCATAGAGATCAAAGTTTCCTTTAAGAAGATATTTCCATGCTTTTCATAATAAAGTATCTGAAGTCCATTCTAGGGCCAGGTACAAGGTCAAACTTGGGATATTTAAAGCTATTCATGGTCTCTAACATCTGATTCAGTTGATAAAGTCCCTTTTGCCCTTCTTTCTTACTGCGGTGGAAACAAACCAAAGTTGTAATTCTTGGAGCGTTTTGGAATGGTAAATGCAGTTCAGACCTGGGTGCTCGCTGCTCTCTGCATGTTAAAAGGTAATTGAACAGGAGCAAGTCTGAGTGCAACGGATACGTAGGCTAGAGGCACTAAGTTGCAGCTTCAG
This sequence comes from Aepyceros melampus, assembly GCA_006408695.1. Lineage (NCBI taxonomy): Eukaryota > Metazoa > Chordata > Mammalia > Artiodactyla > Bovidae > Aepyceros > Aepyceros melampus. The sequence continues at coordinate 101,666 of SJXQ01000204.1, read as the reverse complement.
AGAGGTCACACTGAAATGAATTTTTTAAAAGAACTATAAAATTGCATCTAAGATAGATGGGGAGCAAAAGCAATATTTAAATGAAATTGTTATGGATATAAGTCACTTTCCAGGCATTATAACTATTTCTAACATAAAATATGTTTTCACTTCATATATAAAACATTGTTATTATTCACATCTTATGACATGTTAACATATTAAAACTTAAATGTTTAATGCATATATTAAAATTTTGTGTCATCATTAACCCAGCTGATGAATTCTCTTTGAAAAAAAATAATGGGAAAGATATATCAAGAGAGATAATTTTTACAATTAGAATAAAAATATGTAACTTGAAGTGTGGTGAGATAAAAATGTCTAAGTCAGAGTTCCAAACCCCACTTTTTTTTTTTTTTTTGCTCGTGGGAATCATACTGCCATTTGTTTTCCTATTAAATGACATTTCAAATACTTTATTATAAACATAAATCACATCTCCTTTCAAGAAGGCAAACGACAAACTAAATTTGAGATCTGGCTTGCATTTCTATATCCTACTCAAGACTAAATAGATGAACAGTTGCTTTATAGATTGTATCTGAAGGATAAACAAAGAGAGACAGTAGACTACAGGAAACATGTCACTCGAAACTGACATCTGCCCTTTAATTCACAAGCATCATCCTAAACCCTGTCACTTGGTTGACATCTGTTACACATCCTGATGCATGAGTTTCTGGAAAAGTGCAATTTCGTCTGTAGTCGGTTCGAAAAAAATGTATATATACATCTATGTGTATGTGTGTACACATTTTAAAATGCTTTGCTATGTCTATAGATATGACTTCACCTTTATTAGTCTTTTAAAATGCTGAAAGAATGCTATTGTTCACCAGCTAACCCACTGGATTTAATAGTGGCTACTGTTGGACACAGTGAGAGTCCTATGTACCTAAACTGTACATCCTTTTCAATGTAGGAAACTTCCACCATTAATTTGACTTCTTTGAATTAAATCATCTCAAGAAGACCCTTGTTAGGTGTACGCATATAATTAATACCTGAGGTGAATAAACCATGAATATGTTTACACTCATTGTCATTGTTTATCACAATAATGGAGAAAATGCCCTTTGAAGTAGAGAGAAGAGGAACCATTTCACTGGTCCTTCCCTACTCCCCATGTGGCCATCCAACTGAGAGCATCAGCAGCGCCTGGGAGGCTGTTAGAAACGCATGTTCTCAGGTTCCACCAACACACAAACTGAACCAGAACACACTGGGGTCAGGGCCCACGAGTCTGAATTATAACAGACTCTTGCGGTGATTCCAATGAGTGCTAAAGACACTTGTCAAGCACTAGTCTAATGCTGGGCTGGATGAAGCACAAACTGGAATCAAGATTGCCAGGAGAAATATCAGTAACCTCAGATATGCAGATGACACCACCTTTATGGCAAAAAGCAAAGTAAAGAGCCTCTTGATGAAAGTGAAAAAGGAGAGTGATAAAGTTGGCTTAAAACTCAACGTTCAGAAAACTAAGATCATGGCATCTGGTCCCATCACTTCATGGCAAATAGATAGGGAAACAATGGAAACAGTAACCGACTATTTTTTTGGGCTCAAAAATCACTGAAGATGGTGACTGCAGCCATGAAATTAAAAGATGCTTGCTCCTTGGAAGAAAAGCTATGACCAACCTAGACAGCATATTAAAAAGAGAGACATTACTTTGCCAGGGGTGGGAGGTTGAGGGGGGCAGTGAGTGATGCACAAAACAAAAGCAAACAGTTTAAAAACTCTCTGTATGTGTATTAATTATTTCTCTCTATGTGGATAGCAACATGAACATGTAATGTAATGTAAAGTTACTCAGTCGTGTCCGACTCTTTGTGACCCCATGGACTGCAGCCCACCAGGCTCCTCAGTCCATGAGATTCTCCAAGCAATTTATTCATCAATTGTTGAGGTATTTTTAGGCTGTTTCACTCTTTGACTACGTCAGGAGTGCTCCTAGAATGTGCTTCATTTCAGTTCAGTCACTCAGTTGTGTCCGACTCTTTGCGACCCCGTGAACCGAAGCACGCCAGGCCTCCCTGTCCATTCCAGAGTCCTCCCAAACCCATGTCCATTGAGTCAGTGATGCCATCCAGCCATCTTATCCTCTGTCGTCCCCTTCTCCTCCTGCCCTCAATCTTCCCCAGCATCAGGGTCTTTTTATTGCAGTTACAACTTCAGCATCAGTCCTTCCAATGAATATTCAAGATTGATCTCCTTTAGGATGGCCTGATTGGATCTCCTTGCAGTTCAAGGGATTCTCAAGAGTCGTCTCCAACACCACAGTTCAAAAGCATCAGTTCTTCTGCGTCACCTTTCTTTATAGTCCACTCTTACATCCACACATGACTACTGGAAAAACCATAGCCTTGACTAGACGGACCTTTGTTGACAAAAGAATGTCTCTGCTGTTCAATATGCTGTCTAGGTTGGTCATAACTTTCCCTCCAAGGAGTAAGTGTCTTTTAATTTCATGGCTGCAATCACCATCTTCAGTGATGTTGGAGTCCAGAAAAATAAAGTCAGCCACTGTTTCCACTGTTTCCCCATCTATTTGCCGTGAAGTGATGGGACCAGACGCCATGATCTTTGTTTTCTGAATGTTGAGCTTTAAGCCAACCTTTTCACTCTCTTCGTTCACTTTCATCAAGAGACTCTTTAGTTCTTCTTCATCTTATGCAAGAAGTGCCTGCATACTTCTATAAAGAGAACATAGGTATATATCTCTGCTGACAATACTTAGGAGTGGAATTATTGAATCACAGGGTATACATATACTCAATGTTAGTAAATGCTATCAAGAAATGATCCAATGTGATTGTAGAAATTTTGACTCCTATCAGCAGTGTATGTCTGTCATTTTCATGTTAGTTATTCTGTGTAGTAGTGTCTCACTGTGCATGCATGCTTGTTGTAGTCTGAGGACTAAGGAAGTTGATGGCTACCTTTTGGGGCTTTCTTTACTGAATATTCCTTTTACATTTTATTATCTTGTCTTACTTCTGCTAACTCTGGATTTAGTGTGTGCTCTTTCTCTATCCATCCTCTTGAAAAGGAGAGTTGGGTCATTTGTTTTTAAACTTTATTCTTTTTTTAAATATGAATTTAAGGCTGTAAATTTCCTTGTAAGGATTATTAGCTGCATTCCCAAAGGTTTGATATTTTATATTTTCCTTGTTATTTAGTTAAAATGTTTTCTAATTTCTGTTCTTTAAAAAAAAATTCATGCATTACTTAAAAGTTCATTGTTTAATTTCCAAGCTGTTGGGGAGAATTTCTAGTTTTTTCTTTTTTACTGATTTCTAACTTAATTTTACTGTGGTCAGAAAATATACTTTGAATGCCTTAAAGCCTTTGAAATTTGTTGAGGTTTGCTTTATGATCCAATATGTGGTCTATTTTGGTAAAAATGCCTTGTACATACTGTTGTCATTGGGTGAAGTATTTTGATGTCAATTAGATCAGTTGGTTAATTGTGTTTGTGAAGGATAGACTCAAAGATGGCCTGTGATTATCCTTGCCTTGAGATAATCAAACCCTTATGGTATCCCCTCCCCTGGTATTGGTAGGTCCCATGAGTTGCTTCTAACCAGTAGAGTATGATGGTTATATTACATAAGGTTGTACCATTAGCCCTGGGAGAATTTCTCTTGCTGCTTTTGATCAATAAGCAGCATGAGCAAGCCCCACTTGACAAGAAACTGGGATCTGATAACCAGCTGCAAAGTAAGAGTAATCTCTAGACAGTAGGTGGCAAACACTTGGGGTCCTTGGTCCAGATAACTGCAAGAAACAAAACTGTGCTAAGTAATTTGTGATCTTGAAAGCTGAGCCTTCTAGGTCACGCCTTGGACTGAGACTGCAGTGCCAGGCAACGCCTTGATTGCAGCTTTCAATGGGGACTCTGAGACAGAGAGGACCCAATAAAGCTGTGCTAGACCCTTGACCCACAGAAACGTTGAGGTTGAGCTGCATTGTCTAAGCCTGACTCTGCGGCAGTGTGTTATGCAGGAACAGATAACTAATCCAGTGTATTGCAACTCTATGTGTGTGCTGTGTTGTACTTAAGTTGCGCAGTCATGTCCAACTCTTTGCAACCCCATGGACTGTGGCCCGGTAGGCTCCTCTGTCCATGGGATTTCCATGGACAAGAATACAGGAGTGGGTTTCTATTTCCTTCTCCTGGGATCTCCTTGGCCCAGGGATCAAACCCACGTCTCTTGCATCTTCTGAATTGGCTGGCAGATTCTTTACCACTGCACGACCTGGGAAGTCATAGACCACCCAAATTTATCTTGGATTTTTTAATATAAGGAAGTATAGAAATCATCCTAATCAGTTCAGTTCAATTGTGTTCCAGTCTCTGTGAGCCCATGGACTGCAGCACACCAGTCTTCCCTGTCCATTACCAACTCCCGGAGCTCACTCAAACTCACGTCCATCGAGTCGGTGATGCCATCCAACCATCTCATCCTCTGTCATCCCCTTCTCCTCCTGTCTTCAATTTTTCCTAGAATCAGGGTCTTTTCCAATGAGTCAGCTCTTCACACCAAGTGGCTAAAGTATTGGAGTTTCAGCTTCGTGTTCGTCCTTCCCATGAATATTCAATACTGATCGCCTTTAGGATGGACTGGTTGGATCTCCTTGCATCTCCTTGCAGTCCAAGAGACTCTCAAGAGTCCTCTCCAACACCACAGTTGAAAAGCATCAATTCTTCGGCGCTCAGCTTCTTTATAGTCCAACTCTCACATTCATACATGACTACTGGAAAAACCATAGATTTGACAGACAGACCTTTGTTGGCAAAGTCATTTCTCTGCTTTTTCATATGCTGTCTAGGTTGGTCATAGCTTTTCTTCCTAATAGCTGTATTTTAACCTCCAGTGTATGCTTAATTAATTTTGACCCTTTTTATTTTAGCTGATGATTTTTCCCTTAAACTTTACTCTGTCTTATCCTTAACCCAGATTTCATTTCACATTTGCCTTTAAAAATTTTCCCTATCATTGATATTCAACTCAGTAAATTTGGCTTTCTGATGCATCTTTTGGGAAAACAATGTTACTCTTTGTGAATCTCTAAGTGGGAGAGTCTGCTATTGCTGTTGCTGCTGCTAAGTGGCTTCAGCCGTGTCAGATTCTGCGACCCGAGAGACGGCAACCCACCAGGCTCCCCGTCCCTGGGATTCTCCAGGCAAGTGGGACAGTCTAGATTATTTATATTCTTTGCCACTTCTGTTATGTATTTTCCCTAATTTGGGGGCTTCCTTGCTTTTTACCACTTCCATTGTTTTGCTCTACATAAATATCTTTTTCTGTAGTCATCTTAAAGGCACATATGTAATGTTCAATTTATATACCTAGTTATCGATTTTAAATTTTGGTGTTTTTTTTTCCCCATGAATCATTTATTGTATCGATGTGAGGAGTGAAGGGAAATTGACAGAATGGCATATCCCACCTTTACCATTTTCTTGTTTCTTTTTATGTAAACTGGGTCCTTTTGGACATGTGGGCATTGTTGTAACCACTGATACTATATTTCTGTAATCCTGCATGTGCCATCATGTTACAGTTCATTTTAATTTCATTCCTCTGCATTTGGTGATTTTCACAGATCTCTCCTCCATATCCATGATTTAATACACAATAGTATTAATTCTATAGTTTATTCCTTCTTTTGTAGATCCAGTCTTACTTTTCGTATTTCCTTGAGGTCATTTATTACCTACTTCACTTTCCTCATTTTACTCTCCAAAACTGACTCCACCTATAATTTCTATGTGGCTTCCCCTTTTTGAATTTCTTTGAAATACCAAGCAAGTACACTTATAATTATTTTTTGTTTTTCTCATTCTGATACTTTCATCTGACTTTTGAAAATGCACTCTTTCCTTGGTTCTTTGGGTTTTGTTGTTGTTGTTCCAACATTTTTTAACAAAACCCCATTCTGTCACCTTTTTTCTCCATGGTCTATCCCCACTCTGATGTAGCTTGAATTGCTTTACCATACTCATTACTCAAAACTCAGATTAAATAATGCTTTCTGTCACTATCCTCAGACAATTATAACCATTTTTTTCCCTCTGTTTTCCTACAGTATTTTGCACATATCATATCAAATCTTAAAAGTTTGTTTTGTTTTCTTTTAACATTTTTTTTGTTCCTTTAGATTTTGACATTCTTGAGGGCAAGACCTTTGCCTTGCTCTTTGTGCCAGCAGCAAGCAATATACTACCTGAAGCATTGTGGGCAAAACATAAATATATAAATGACCTGATGCTTCTGAGTCAGTATAAATCCATCATCACTTCAGAAAAAATCCTTAGGGTATATCTTTCAGATAGTGGGAAACAAATTTATTTTTCTATATAAAGGAAAAATAAAACTTTGTGGAGAATATTAAATATCTTGTTCCACTGAGGTATTTATGGGGTTTTTGAATTGAATTGAAATTCCTCTCTCCGTATAAATCCTAGATACAAGTCAAGTGTTCTTAGGGGACTGATACTAGAAAAAGAAACAAAAAGGAAACCAAACATTAGGTTTTAGTCTAAGAATTTGAGTGCTTTTTTAGACCCACCAAATATAATCAGATTTATATTTATTTTTACAGAAATGTTTGCTCAGCTAATGCATTCCTAATCAAATACTGGGTGTTCCATGATGGAAATTTCAAATAAAGTTCTTAAGGCTGTCAAAAAGTAAATAAGCTCACTAGAATTAAATTTCTTTGTTTCCCAGTGGGTCTCATAAATGCTTAGGAAGGGATATGTGTGCTTAGAAACTGGCCAGTTAGATACTCAAATGCCAGTCCTGTCAACATATTCTCCTCCATCCCTTACCCTCAACCAAGGATTTCACACTTACCTTCTGATGAGATATGTCCATTTATAAGCAACAAGCTATGCGACTTGCAAAAGATCTACCAAAAAAATGTTAACAGGATACAATTTAACAAATTCACAATTTGATTAACTAATCTGCTTTGTATAAAAATATCGTGCATTTTGTATCTTCTCATTAACGTTACGTTGTCATGGCTACCCACATGACCTTTACCTGCATTAGCTCAGTGAGGTCTGATGAATTTTTTAACTTAAGTACGCACAGGGACAATGCATATTGCTTAAATGTAACTTTAGATGATTTTAAGTCTGATTTTGAGTTTCCTTCTTGAATCTTCTGGAAGTCTTTGACATGATACATTGTGTCCACAAGGATTTTCCAACTCATATAAGCTCTTCTATTTTAACTCTTGTGACATGGGAATCCCAGAGAACTTAGTAAAGCACTCCTCTTGATGCAGACACAGAGAACAGACTTTACAGACCTGGTTGGGGAAGGAGAGGCTGGGACAAACTGAGAGAGTAACCCTGAAACATATAAGTTCAGTTCAGCTCAGTTCAGTTCAGCCGCTCAGTCGTGTCCGACTCTGCGACCCCATGAATTGCAGCACGCATATGTGAAATAGAGAGTCAGTGGGAATTTGCTGTCTGACATAGGAAGCTCAAAACTGGTGCTCTGTGACAACCTGAAAGGGTTGGGATGGGGTGGGATGTGGGAAGGAGGTTCGAGAGGGAGGGGCCACATGTACACCTATGGACGATTCATGCTGATGTAGGGTAGAAACCAACACAATATTGTAAAGCAGTTATCCACCAATTAAAGATTTTAAAATGTAAATTTAAAAAATAAAGCACTCCTCTTGAATACCCAAGATCAGACACAGTAAACAGTCTATTACCCATGAGATATTCATGGAAAAACATGAATTTATTTTCAGTTTTGTGGTGATAAGACATAAGTAATTAAATCAAGTTTCATGAGACATCGTTTTGAAAGATCTGTTTAAAATAGATTTGGAAACGTTGTAAAATGGCAAAAGTTCAGAGTGTCTGTGTTTACTCTTGTTTGTAACATCTCTCAATGGGAAGAATGAGAGCAGTGAGCTACAAGTTTAAGTTTTATGAGGCTGGGAATCAACTTTATTTGAAAAGAATTTGGTTCACATGGTGTAAGACTCTTTTGAGAAAAATGAGATTGCTGCCCTCTGAGCTCATTAAACGTTAGGACAATTAGCCAAAGAAGAAAATAGTCAACAAGACGTATTTTAGCTTTTTTATGCCATCCAAGATAGAAAAGTTTGCAGGACTCTTAAGAAATCTCTGAGTTCTAAAAAATATAACATACACGTGTATGTATATATAGAGTTTTCCAAGTGGTACTAGTGGTAAAGAATCTGCTTGCCAGTGCAGGAGACATAAGAGACCTGGGTTTGATCCCTGGGTCAGGAAGATCCCCTGGAGCAGGAAGTGGCAACCACTCCAGTATTCTAGCCTGGGAAATCTCATGGACAGAGGGGCCTGCCAGGCTACAGTCCATGCAGTTGCAAAGAGTCAGACGTGACTGAGCAACATAACACACATATAATAAATAGGGAAGAAAAAGTTTTCCAAAGACAGTCCTTATACTCACTAGTCTTGAGTTTACAAAAGCTCCAGAGAAAATACATTTCTTGGACTAGTCACACTTGACCTGACTGTTTTTCAGGAGCATTAGCAAGAACATTACCAAGGACTTAAATGTACTTTTAAGGAGCATTAGCTCAGTGATAGTACCTGCCTTCAGGCTGTACCTCTCACATTCCAGTTCCCGAGATAGCCTCTTTATTTTATGTCATCCTCACAAGAGATCCAGATAACCTTAGTTTTCAAGGAAGAAAACTGAGGAATTTGCTTACGGCTGCATCAGTGGGGACCAGAAGAGGTGAAATGTGAGACCAAAGACTTTGACATTCTTAGGTCCAAAAAAAAAAAAAAAAAAAATTTAAGCTACCTTATTTTTTTATACAGGAAGAAAATAGGAACTCACAGGATTGAAGTGGACAGAAACCAGCGGCACTCTGGAGACTGGACACCAGTCAGTAGAAGCTGGCTGTAGCACCTTCACTCCAGGACAGGTAGCCACCTGGGTGGATGGCAATGATGGAACAGCACCTCCCCTGGGCGAGCTGAACCATGGTGGGCTCCTGTGACAGGCCCTCAGCTAACCCTCCACCTTTGGTCACAGGCTCAGGCTCAATGAGCCAAGTCTTAGCCCCACGGTCATGTCACGGCTGTCAAAATGTGGGAGAGGTAACATACTGGCCTCCCTGGTGGCTTAGTTGGCAAAGAATCTGCCTGCAATGCCGGAGACAGGAGTTACATACCTGGGTCCAGAAGCTCCCCTGGAGAAGGAAATGGCAATCCACTCCAGTATTCTTGTCTGGGAAATCTCATGGACAGAGGAGCCTGGCAGGCTACAGTTCATGTGGTTGCAAGAGCTGGACACGACTTAGTGACTAAACCACCACCAAGAGTCATTAACTCGGGTATGGCTGAAAGGGCT
>SJXQ01000204.1:0-91857 GCA_006408695.1 Aepyceros melampus | reverse complement strand
AGGAGATTCCAGAAGTTTCTCAAAGCTTTGTGTCAGGAATGGAGACAAAGACCAGATATATTCTTTATTATAGTACAGGTATTTAATAAAATTTTGTCATATCCTGTAAGAGCAGATTTCCTATGTTTTAGGAAAGAACAATTGTCATAACAACGATAGGAAATGTTGAGACAGAGTGTGAAATGGTTGTACATTAGTGTAACCAAAATGGATGCAAGTAGGGAAATTATATAAGAGGAATTATCAAAAAGGAGAAGTATACATATTTCTGATAGGTACTTGCTCATAACAAAGAAATCCACATAATTATTAACCCAACATATTAACAACATATCTGGGTTGGTAGTAGAAATCTCATTGGAATTGTTCATTTCACATGAATATTTAGTTTAAACACCCTTGAAGAAAAAATTTAATCTTTAGATGGAATGAATTTAGGCTTCTCTGAATTTTTCTTATAATAGCAGCTGTTCATATATATTTGCCTATTCCCCAAGTTCCCCTTACCAGTGCCCCAGAGAAATCTTCTCAGTAAATTCAATAAGAATTGTATTATTGAGAAACCCGATTCTCATTTTATTATTTGTAAGTGACAATTAAGTAATGTCAGGACGTTGCTATCTGTGATCGTACATACATACATGTGATCATATCTGTGTTCTACGCTGTATATCAAAGATGACATAGAAGAGTTAAAGGAAGCTGATGTGAGCAGCCAGTGGTCAAGGTCATGTCCCTAGACGTGACGGTAATTTAACATGTAATCACATGGCAACCACCTAGCCTGTGTGAATTCGAATTTCTTTGTTTGCTGGGTAAGTAGATAAGCTAGATTCAAGGCTTAATATTCCTGGGCAAGAGTCATTTGTTTTATCAAGTCCTAAAGGAATCTCTCAGTTGGTCAAGGACTAGGAGCCTCTATGGGCATCTATGAACTTTGCCTCATTCTTGATTCTCCCTCCTCAAGACCCTGTGATGGAAATCTCACTGTGAGAAGAGGAGAATCCACCCCCATTTTATGCGCCCAAAGGTAGGGATTGAAAAGTGTAGAGTCCCCTCATCTCCATGGAGCACAGCTCAGTTTTCCATCTTCCTAGTTCTCATCTTTCTGGGAAGACACCTTCCGTCATGCGGTCATAGACTGACTTGGACAGTGGAAAGCAGTCAAAGATTGTCTTTAAGAAGCCCAGTATGTGGGCTTAATTTTTTTAATTAGTTTAAAAGTTTGAGAGATAAATAAAAAGAATTGCTAGATTATTTTGCTGGCATAAACAGGGGAAAAAAAAAAAGTCCTGCGCTAGATCAATTACCCTTGTATTTCAAAATGGGAAATTCTTTGGCACGAGTCATCGATTTTTCCCTTTTCTGAGATTTTCCTGTGTACTTTCTTAAGGGTCTGAATTTGGAGATCCAAATACGTCAGGGACTAAATTATTTAGAAATTACCCTGAACACCAGATTAGTGAGATTATCTAAAAATAACTGAGGTCACGTAACACAGGACGTAACTAATCTCCTGTAAATGCAGGTTCCTCTATCACTCTCCCTTCAGGGACTAGTTAATGTTTCTCAAATGGCTTCTTTGGGAACTGGATAGGAATTGGTAATAAGAGATGATACAGTGATTTTGCCATTATGTCCTGACTTGAGCAGCATATAAACAAACCATCTTTCTAAACAAATATATTCATAAATGCTTAAGAAAGGCATCAGATGCTGAAAACAGCCTGGAAATCTGCACTTTTAATCAGACTTCGCGGGCTTCCTTGTCAGAGTCCACGTTATTCCTTTGTTTTTCTACTGCAATAAGCGATGCTATCACTCTAGTATAAAACTTCCATTGCAAATGAAAAGTTAATCAGGGGTTCTCTCTTCATTTGTACCTATTCCAGTTGGCCCTTATATAGATAATCAAGTAATTTAGGGACTAGCGCAGAGAATGGAAGACAAGAGGGTAAAGGAGCCTTTACTATAAAGTGCAAGGAGAAAAGCACAAGAAGGGAAAAATAGGCCTGAAATGGAATTTCTCATTATTTATTGCCGATTCTTTATTTCATAGATGTGCAAAATGAAGCAGAGATGGACAAATTGACTTGTTTCAGATAAAGCACCTAGGAAACAGCAGAGGTTCAGGTCTTACCCCCTCACCTGTTGAGGATTCTTGCCTCTAGAGCACAGGGCCTCCCCTCAAAAGGCATTAGGAAATAGGCCCCCGGATCCTGCTGCAAATTGCTGAGACAGAAGATGTGATGAAAGCAAGCAGAATAATCACTACAGCGCAGGTAGCAAATGAAGTTGGTTTTTTTTTTTAATAGACCCAGGCGGCCCCATTGTTTGTACCCATCACTATATGACAGTAACTTAGAAATGAAAAATTACAATCACCATCTCAATATTGTTTATTTTATCCAAGACTGTGCAGAAAAGAAAATGAGGAGAAAAGGAAAATAGCATTTCTAGCTAAAAATTCGATTATACTTGCCAATCAAACTGCTGCTCTGGCATTTTGTAATTGTAGAAGTTTTAAGACACATGTCTGAATAGATCATCAGACAGGTAAGTTCCGTGAATGAAAACTAAAGAGCAAGGCCGACGTGTATGGGTAGGAGAGAAGCTGTTACTGTCCCAAAGAAAAGCACCTGGGATTTTCAGGCCTGCATCGTAGAAAAAATGCAGGCTTTGCAGCCATGTGAGCCTTGAGTTCTACCTTGTGCCAGCTACACACTTCAACTCATCTGACTCGAGTAATCCCAGGTAGAAGATGGGACAAATAATTAATACCATCCTACTCACCGTCAGCATTAAATAAAGTCATAAAATTAGTGGCATAAAATAAATGTAGAGTAAAAGGCAATTATGATTATTTTCATATATTTTAAGAAGAAAATTTCAAATCTGTATAAGCTGTGAAAGTGAAAGTGCAGTCACCCAGTCGCGTCCGACTCTTAGAGACCCCATGGACTGCAGCCTACCAGGCTCCTAATGTTTACCTATGAACCTACTACTCAGCTTCAGTGATTAAAAATGTATGGTCAATCTTGTTTCCTCCAAATCTACATCTGCTCCCCTCCTGTATCATTTGGAAGCAAGTCCCAGATGTTACTTTTCATCTTTTTTTGTTGTTCAGTTGCTAACTTGTGTCTGACTCTGCGATTCCATGGACTGCAGCACAACAGCCTTCCCTGTCCTTCACTGTCTCCCAGAGTTTGCTCAAACTCATATCCATTGAGTCGGTGATGCCATCCAGCCATCTCGTCCTCTGTCACGGCCTTCTTCTCCTGCCTTCAATCTTTCCCATCATCAGGGTCATTTCCAGTGAGTCAGCTCTTTGAATCTGGTGGCCAAAGTATTGGAGCTTCGGCTTCAGCATGAGTCCTTCTAATGAGTATTCAGGATTGATTTCCTTTAGGATGGACTGGTTTGATCTCCCTGTGGTCCAGGGAACTCTCAAGAGTTTTCTCCAGCACCACGGTTCGAAAGCATCAGTTCTTTGGCACTCAGACTTTATGGTCCAGCTCTCACATTCAAACATGACTAAATTCAAGAGACCTGGGCTGGTTTGATCCCTGGGTCAGGAAGATCCCCTGCAGAAGGGAATAGCAACCCACTCCAGTATTCTTGCCTGAAGAATTCCATGGGCAGAGGAGGCTGGCAGGCTACACCCCATGGGGTCTCAAAGAGTTAGACATGGCTGAGTGAATAACAATTTGAATATGAGGACCTTTATCAGCAAACTAGTATCTCTGCTTTTTAATGTGCTACCTAGCTTTGTAATAGCTTTCCATCCAAGGAGAAAGCATCTTTTAATTACATGGCTGCAGTCACCATCCGCAGTGATTGTTCAATGTGTATCTCTAGAAAATAAGGATTCTTTTATATTCATAAATTATTACCATGCCTCCCAAGTAGTAATAATCCTTGTTATTAAATATCAAGTCAGTGTTCAGACTTTCAAGCTGTCTTGTCAATACTATGTGGGGATTTTTCTCCCTTAGCTTATTTGAGTCAGGATCTTGATAAGTTTGGTTTGTAGGTAATCACTGTGATGATGATGAAAAAAGTTGCTGGGAAGAAGTCATACTATTTTGAATGGAAATAAACTTCATCAGTAATACTAGTCCTTGTTACAGGAGATTAAAGAAGATGCAAGAATATAATATATGACTCATAGATCAAGTCAAACCTCTCCTTTTTCTTACACTTACTTCAAAGGAAGAATTAACTCAGTTGTCCTGGCAAACAGATGAATGAAGAAAACATCCCTTGTTATTTCTGTATTATTCTATAAGTCATTAATTTGAACTTGTCTACAAATAGAATTCTTGAATATTCGCAATAGATCATGGATTAAAGCTTCAGTCCCTGATGAATAATAAGTATTATATGTGCTTAAATTAATGAAACCACCATGCAATTATGTTCCAGTTTCACTGAAGTTGATCCAGACCTGATTAAATTAGGCTGTACATAAAGCATTATTTTACGTCACACAATTGTTCAAACAAAGCTGAAAAGGATGATTGTTCTCTTACACTTTGTATAGCTGCAGTAAATTACACATTTTTTATTTTTATTTATTTATTTATTTTTGTTTAAAAGAAGCCTTTTATTAAGCACAAACAACTTTTAATACATTATAAATACAAATAAGAAAATGTCTTTTAAGGAATATGATATATCAAAAATCTGAAGGTTTTACACATTTACACATTTTTTAAGGGGAAGTGATCAACTTTGGATACAAATATATTACCAAACAATAATAATTTAATCATGGGGTTAAATGACTTTTATTTGGAAAATAAACAGAATAATCAAATCTCAGGAAAATCCTACTAGAATAAGAATTTAATCTTTTTTTTTAATATAGAGAGCAGTTTCTAGTATATGGTGCTCCATACAATTTTGTCATGAATATACAAATTCATGAAGCCGTAATCTTTCCTGACAAAAATGGGCTTCCATCAGCTGACCAGGGTTCTGGAGAATGGTACAAACAGGCCTCTAGTTTGGCAAGAGAAAACCGACACGTCACCTGGAAAGACTTTCTCTCCATTCCATACACACCTCGTCACTAGGTTCTGTGCACTTCACACCCTGCATGCTGTCTAGACTTTTCTCACGGTCCAGTTTTGGGTTTTGTGGTTGCGGTTTAGTCACTAAGTCCTGTCCAACTCTTTTGTGACCCCCATGGACTAGCCCACCAGTCCATGGGGTTTTCCAGGCAAGAACACCGGAGTGAGTTGCTATTTCCTTCTCCAGGGGATCTTCCTGACCCAGGGATCGAACTCAGGTGTGCTGCACTACAGGCAGATTCTCTACCGCCAGGTCACTTCAGTTGTGACTGACTCTTTGTGACCCTGTGGACTTTAACCCGCCAGGCTCCTCTGTCCATGGGATTCTCCAGGCAAGAATACTGGAGTGGGTTGCCATGCCCTCCTCCGGGGGATCTACCCAACCCAGCAACTGAACCTGCATCTCTTGTCTCCTACCTTGGCAGGCAGGTTCTTTACCACCAGTGCCACCTGGGAAGCCCTCCAGTGGGGTGTGTGAGTGGCTCCCAGAGATGCTGGTTTCTCACACTTAGTCCACCCTTTGCCTTCATCAATTCACTAGAAAATTCAGCTAAATTCATCTGTTGATGTATATTATTTGGAATCTGACCCAGATAAGAAATTGCTCTCTCTCTCTCTTCTTGGAGGTGCCCATCTTTCACTAGATTTTAAATCAGTTCTGTGCCCTGTAATTCCATTTCTTACAGTACATTATGATTTTTCTTCTTTTAATTATCTGTGTCTTCTTGTTGTAATCTTGGAAGAAAAGCTTTTCCAGCTTTCTACATCTTAAGCAGAAGCTACAAAGCCCCTGACATGTTTTAGCAGATAAAAAAGATTTTTAAAATACATTCTTTTATTTTATTTAAAAATATGGGCACGGAACAGATCGAATGATATCAGAAAACCTTATAAGCAAGTACACATGTAAATTAGTGATTATCAGTGAAATAAGAAAAAAGGCTACACACTACTAGGCAGGATCTGAGAATCTGCATGATTTAAATGTATGAACAACTTATGTTCACCTCCTCAACAGCAAGCATATTTTGTTAAAAATAGAATGCATAGTGGTCTGAGTTTAACTATTAGTTTCAACATCTATAAGCATGTTTGAGAAATAATAACCAGCAACACTGTGTTAAACTAGGCCACACATGTTTTTCCTTTCTTGTCCTTCAAAACAAAAGCAGCAATGAAAAATGAATAGGAAGACAGGGTGAACGAGACAGAATAAAAAGACTGCCATCCCCGCAAATGCTGATTAATCAAGGATATGGCAGACATCAAGCTGTCCTACTAAAAGTGTTTCTGGAGAAGGAGTCTCAATATGAAATATGGCTGCCATTATTCATTTGCAGAACATGTAATGAACATTTTGAGTCATTCCAGTATTGAGTACCAAACAATGGTCATTTCAGTAAGCAAAAAGTTTTGCCTTTGTTCAAGAGTTTCAAAGTCCTAAGTCAAGAATGAACTATTATTCATCATTCAGTTCCAGCAGCTCAAAGCATGTGGAAGAGGGAGAGAGCAAGCAAGCAAGTTGTCTAGGTTTCTCATCCTACAAGTAAGAAGCCAGTTACCAGAAATTCCATATTGGCAAAATCTTTATTTCACCGTAGGTCAATCCAGAAGAAAGAAAACATTTTCTACAAAGGCGTCTATGTTGCTGTCAGATGGCAGCACATTAAATTGTCCAAAAAATCCACATCCTGGCATGTGAGTATTTCTCAAAGCTAACTATTCATAAAATGTTGACATATCATTCCTGTAACTGTCAACAGACACGGATACTGGTAAGATCACATGAAATTCTCTTCTGAAGGAGACCAGCTATCACAAGACTGTTCTGGGAATTCTCAGAATGGCTAATACTTAAAATAAGGAAATGGTCAGATTTATCTAAATTTATCTAGATTTATCCAAATATATAAAAATATGATAAAAAGTATTTTATCATATTTCTTATTTCTTCAAAATAAGAAATTCTGAAATAGTCACAAAGTCAGAGATTCAAATAGTATTAGAGGGGACCTATTAATTATATTTACCAAGCTTAGTAAAGCATACAGCTTTGGAGATGATTACACAGGGAGCAATACTTTTTAAATGTGAAAAGTTTATATAAAATTTGACTGCATTCATCATGGTTCAACACTGTGATATGCAAGGTCCTTTGATGATCTTGACATATGAAGCTTAGCCCAGTTGATTTATGCCACATTAAGGTAGAGATTTTAATGTTTATTCTTAGACACTTTCAGGGACTTTAACTGGATGAAGAGCATATAGAAATAAAACTCTCCTAGCTGTTATCAAGTGAGTGATTAGAAAAAAAAATTAGCTCAGTACATTTGAGATATTTTCTTAAATATCTTCAGTTCAGTTCAGTCGCTCAGTTGTATCCGACTCTTTGCGACCCCATGAATGGCAGCACGTCAGGCCTCCCTGTCCATCACCCACTCCCGGAGTTCACTCATGTCCATCGAGTCAGTGATGCCATCCAGCCATCTCATCCTCGGTCGTCCCCTTCTCCTCCTGCCCCCAATCCCTCCCAGCATCAGGGTCTTTTTCAATGAGTCAACTCTTTGCATGAGGTGGCCAAAGTATTGGAGTTTCGGCTTTAGCATCATTCGTTCCAAAGAAAATCCAGGACTGATCTCCTTTAGAATGGACTGGTTGGATCGCCTTGCAGTCCAAGGGACTCTCAAGAGTCTTCTCCAACACCACAGTTCAAAAGCATCAATTCTTCGGCACTCAGCTTTCTTCACAGTCCAACTTTCACATCCATACATGACCACAGGAAAAACCATAGCCTTGACTAGACGGTCCTTTGTTGACAAAGTGATGTCTCTGCTTTTTTATATGCTATCTAGGTTGGTCATAACTTTCGTTCCAAGGAGTAAGTGTCTTTTAATTTCAAGGCTGCAATCACCATTTGCAGTGATTTTGGAACCCCCCAAAATAAAGCCAGCCACTGTTTCCACTGTTCCCCCATCTATTTGCCATGAAGTGATGGGACCAGATGCCATGATCTTCATTTTCTGAATGTTGAGCTTTAAGCCAACTTTTTCACTCTCCTCTTTCGCTTTCATCAAGAGGCTTTTTAGTTCCTCTTCACTTCTGCTGTAAGGGTTTGTCATCTGCATATCTGAGGTTATTGATATTTCTCCTGGCAATCTTGATTCCAGCTTGTGCTTCTCCCAGCCTAGCATTTCTCATGATGTACTCTGCATATAATTTAAATAAGCAGGGTGACAATATACAGCCTTGACGTACTCCTTTTCCTATTTGAAACCAATCTGTTGCTCCATGTCCAGGTCTAACTGTTGCTTCCTGACCTGCATATAGGTTTCTCAAGAGGCAGGTCAGGTGGTCTGGTATGCCCATGTTTTTCAGAATTTTCCACAGTTTATTGTGATCCACACAGTCAAAGGCTTTGGCATAGTCAATAAAGCAGAAATAGATGTTTTTCTGGAACTCTTTTGCTTTTTCCATGATCCAGCAGATGTTGGCAATTTGATCTCTGGTTCCTCTGCCTTTTCTAAAATCAGCTTGAACATCTGGAAGTTCACGGTTCACGTATTGCTGAACTCTGGCTTGGAGAATTTTGAGCATTACTTTACTAGCACGTGAGATGAGTGCAATTGTGCAGTAGTCTGAGCATTATTTGGCATTGCCTTTCTTGGATTGGAATGAAAACTGACCTTTTCCAGTCCTGTGTCCACTGCTGGTTTTTCCAAATTTGCTGGCATATTGAGTGCAGCACTTTCACAGCATCATCTTTCAGGATTTGAAATAGCTCAACTGGAATTCCATCACTCCACTAGCTTTGTTCGCAGTGATGCTTTCTAAGGCCCACTTCACTTCACATTCCAGGACGTCTGGCTCTAGGGGAGTGATTACACCATCCTGATTACCTTGGTCATGAAAATTTTTTTTGTAAATATCTTCAACTAACTTTAATGTCTTGTAAAATAATAAAAAATATCAAACATTTTAAAAAGTAAAATATTGACTGGATTAGATTAACAACAGATCAAAGACAGCAAAAGAAAAGGTTACTGAATGTACAGTTGCATGAATTAGGTTCAGTTCAGTTCAGTCACTCAGTTGTGCCCGACCTTCTGCAATCCCATGGACTCAGCACTTCAGGCCTCCCTGTCCATCACCAGCTCCCGGAACCTGCTCAAACTCATCTCCATCTGTCAGTGATGCCATCCAACTATCTCATTCTCTGTCGCCCCCTTCTTCTGCCTTCAATCTTTCCCAGCATCAGGGTCTTTTCCAATGGGTCAATTCTTCACATCAAGTAGCCAAAGTATTGGAGTTTCAGCATCAGTGCTTCCAATGAATATTCAGGACTGATTTCCTTTAGGATTGGGTGATTTGATCTCCTTTCAGTCCAAGAGACTCTCAAAATTCTTGAAGAAAGTACTCAATATGAAAACACAGATTTAAAAGTATTAAAAATTAGACTTGTGTAACAATTGTGGAATTCCAAAAAGAGAAAAGAGTTAAGGATACCTATTCTAATATCAAGAGCAGTAACTTAAAAATTAAATGCAAGAAGACACACCTAGAAATGAAGCAGAGAAATAAAACTTTAATGCTATTTTTTTGATTATCCTAAAATAGGAAAGTATAAATAGAGGAATAATAATAGCAACAGAGATAAATGGGACAAATAAATGGCCCATAGAAAAATGTTATAGATTTAAATTAATAATATCAATTATTACATTACCTGTAAATGTATTTCCAGAAATAAAGGCTGTTTAGTATCAGTACATCCATTATTAAAGCAGGCATTTTAATACATTTAAAGAAAAAAAATCATATGACTTTATGTAAAAAACTGAAAACCCTTGACAAATTTCAAGATCTGCTGATGAAATTTTTTTAATTAAAGACATTATCTGAATATATGTATATTTTAAAGAGTTTCCTCCAAAATGAGTTGATTCATAATTGCCTGGAGTATTTCTTGGAGTGACTACTGACTTTTATTTATGCTTACTCTCTGAACAGTTTCCTTCCAACTGAAGTCATCCTATTAGAACAGATGATACAAGGTTTGTCCTTGAATTTAAATGATATGTTCAATGATACCATCTCATCCTTGTAAGACATATAGGTCAGCTTCTACTCAGAGGTGGAGAGTTTATGAATTATAGCATTGGCCCAGAATTCCTCCTTTTTTGTCAAGGTAGAGTCTGTGAAGTTGCTAATACATCTTTCTCAATCTGGTTTAATTCTTTAGGTCAAGTGGTAAAGTTAGTGCAGAAATGGAAAAAGAGACCCACCTGGCTATCTGAGGTAGACTCTGCTGGCTTATAGGATTTGTTCAGTTAACTGGATCTGACATCCTACAGGAAGTGGCTAAAGTCCATGCTACAGGTTGCCCTCAACCTGCTGTTTGGAGTTTTTCTTGTAATCTTAATTAAATATTACATGAGACAAACTGAATGGACTTGTCCCTAGTCTCTGTTGATCAGGTTAATCAGAGTGGCTGATGGAGTGGTGTACTCAAGTGTAATTTTGCCAGAAGGCAAAGACGAAGCAAAGTTCAGGTAGGGGAGCTTTGGTAGTGGACCATTAGGGGAAAAAGAACAAGCAAAGTCTTCCAGTTCTTTAAGCTCAGAGTTCCTCACTTGTGAAGGAAACCTATATGCAAAATTAACTGAGTTCCTCTTCATGGCTTCTGTGAGACTTGGGATGATACTCATGCTTCTTGCTGTGCTGTAAGAAATTAACAACTTTCTTAAGAACTGAGATTCATGTGTCTTCTGCTAGCACCCATGAAACAATGGCAAAATAATTTACTACCTTGTAGGTGGGACAGAATGTCAGAGACTCCATAGTTATTGATGCCAGGATATGGGGAAAATCCGAAAATTGTATACAGACACAGTGAACTGAACCATATATCAAATGGATAATATTATTACAGTTAAGGGATTAGGGAAGAACTATCCCAACTGACTTTACAACACAATATTTGGAGTATGTCTTTAGGCTAAAGGCAAAAATAATTATTCTGTTTTTCTTTTCACAGAGGCAAGGTTGGCATTTCTGAAACTACTTTCTGTGCATTTTATGATTGAGCAAACAAATGCATATACTATGGATAATAAGAGCCAGATTTCTGTCAAAATAAGGATTTAAAAATTAAATGGGGAGTTGTTAAATGGGGAGTGTGACTCATGGGTTTTAATATACAGATAATAAATAAATAGATATATACATGCATAGATACATAAATAAATGTAGCTATGAGCACTTATATAGGTGGAAATATAGATATTTATGCACATTATATGTGTGCTGTATCTTTTATTTCACAGATTAATCCAATGAGAGGATGAGGACACAGTGATACCCCAATAGCAGTGAACATACCTAGAACCGAGACATTGGTTTCTAAATATACTTCTCCAAATTAAGACACAGGGATCCACAGTGTAATAACTAACACCAATTAATACATGTCGTCACAAATAGGAAGATTTTTTTCATTTTTATAGCTGAATTGTCTATTATGCATATTATATATGTGTATATACAGGTATAGGAGAAGGCAATGGCAACCCACTCCAGTACTCTTGCCTGGGAAATCCCAGGGACGGCAGAGCCTGGTGGGCTGCCGTCTATGGGGTCGCACAGAGTCGGACACGACTGAAGTGACTTAGAAGTATATACAGGTATATATCCCATTGTGTGGAATATATCGCACGCATTTCATAATTTTTATCTATCCATCCATTGATGAATATTAGGTTGCATTTCAGCTACTGTAACTGAAGCTGCTATGAGCATAGAGGTGCATGCATCTTTTTGAGTTAGTGTTCTCTTCTTCTTTCATTAGATACCCATACCCAGAAGTGGAATTGCCAGATCACATCATAATTCTGGTTTTAATTTTGTGAGAAGCCTCCATATGGTTTTGCATAGTGGCTGCACCAATTTACATTCCCATCAACAGCGCATGTTGCTGTTGCTGTTCAATAGCTCAGTCATGTCTGACTCTTTGCAACCCCACAGACTACAGCACACCAGGCCTCCCTCTCCTTCACCATCTCCCCGAGCCTGCTCAAACTCAGGTCAGTGATGCCTCCCAACCATTTCCCTTTCCTCCACATGTTCAGCAACCCTTGTTATTTCTTGTGTTTTTTGCTAATAGTCATTCTAACAGGTGTGAGATGATTCGCACTGTGGTTGGGATTTGCCTTTCCTTCATGATTAGCGGTGTTGAGCACCTTTTCATGTACCTTTAATCTTGCATGCTGGTCTTCTCCTCCTTGTCCCAGTGAGTCTGTCAGCTCAGTCTGCTGGTGCTTAATTCTCTCTGATCTACTTCTCTGTCACCTCTCTACTACATCAGTACCTGGAATTGTCTTAAGTTTTCTATCCTCCCGTTAGTACACTGATGAAATGATGGAGGTCATCTTTCTCATTTTCTTTCTCTAGGGGATTACCATCCCATATTGCCAGTGATCCATTGTTTAAAATCCATGGTTTCACATACTTGCCCAGTTTAGCTTGTTGCTCAAAGTTAGCAGGTAAATCCAGTCCCTGATATTCCATATTGGTCAGAACAGAAAGTACGGTACAACTACTATTGAAAACATTTTCTCAGCTAAGCCAAATTTATTGAAACACTATGACCCAGCAGTTTTACTCCTAGGTGTTTTCTTGAGATAAATGAAAACATATGCTCACAAAAAGACTTGGAGAATTTTCATGGCACCTTCATCCATAATAACCAAAAACTGAGAACAGTTCAAATTCCAAATGACATGAAAATGTGTAAGCAAATTGTGGCATATCCATACAAGAAACATTACTCAACAATAAAGAGGAATAACTTGCTGATATACACAACAGCATGGATTTCTCTCACAGACGTTATGCTCCCTTAAAGTCAAAGTGGAAGTCACTCAGTTGTATCAGACTCTTTGTGATCCCATGGACTGTAGCCCATCAGGCTCCTCTGTCCATGGGATTTTCCAGCAAGAATACTGGAGTGGGTATATGATTATCTCAATAGATGTAGAGAAAGCCTTTAACAAAATTCAGCATCCATTTATAATAAAAAACCAAAATCTCCAGAAAGCAGGCATAGAAGGAACATACCTTAGCATAATAAAAGCCATATATGATAAACCCACAGCAAACATTATCCTCAATGGTGAAAAATTGAAAGCATTTCCCCTAAAGTCAGGAACAAGAAAGGGTGCCCACTCTCACCACTACTATTCAACATAGTTTTGAAAGTTTTAGCCACTGCAATCAGAGAAGAAAAAGAAATAAAAGGAATCCAGCTTGGAAAAGAACTAAAACTCTCACTGTTCGCAGATGACATGATCCTCTACATAGAAAACCACAAAGTCATCACCAGAAAATTACTAGAGCTAATCAATGAATATAGTAAAGTTGCAGGATATAAAATTAACACAGAGAAATCCCTTGCATTTGTATACACTAGCAATGAGAAAACAGAAAGAGAAATTAAGGAAGCAATTCCATTCACCATTGCAAAAAAAGAATAAAATACTTAGAAATAAATCTGCCTAAAGAAACAAAACACCTATATATAGAAAACTATAAAACACTGGTGAAAGAAATCAAAGATGGCACAAATAGATGGAGAAATATACCAGGTTAATGGATCAGAGGAATCAATATAATAAAAATGAGTATATTACCCAAAGCAATCTATAAATTCATTTCAATCTCTATCAAGCTATGTGAAAAATCTCTATTCTTCACAGAGCTAGAACAAATAATTTCACAATTTTTATGGAAATACCGGAAACCTCTAATAGCCAAAGCAATCTTGAGAAAGAAGAAAGGAACTGGAGGAATCAACCTGCCTGACTTCAGACTATACTACGAAGCTACAGTCATCAAGACAGTATGGTACTGGCACAAAGACAGAAATGTAGATCAATGGAACAAAATAGAAAGCCCAGAGATAAATCCATGCATCTATGGACATCTTATCTTTGACAAAGGAGGCAAGAATGTACAATGGAAAAAAGACAATCTCTTTAACAAGTGCTGAGAAAACTGGTCAACCACTTGTAAAAGAATGAAACTAGAACACTTTCTAACACCACACACAAAAATAAACTCAAAATGGATTAAAGATCTAAATGTAAGAACAGAAACTATAAAACTCTGAGAGGAAAACAGGCAAAACACTCTCTGACATAGATCATAGCAGGATCCTCTATGACCCACCTCCCACATAATGGAAATAAAAGCAAAAGTAAACAAATGAGACCTAATTAAACTTCAAAGCTTTGGCACAAAGAAGGAAACTATAAGTAAGGTGAAAAGACAGCCTTCAAAATGGGAGAAAATAATAGCAACCAAAGCAACTGACAAAGAATTAATCTCAAAAATATACAAGCAGCTTATGCAGCTCAATGCCAGAAAAATAAACGACCCAGTCAAAACATGGGCCAGAGAACTAAGCAGACATTTCTCCAAAGAAGACATACGGATGGCTAAAAAACACATGAAAAGATGCTCATCACTCATTATCAGAGAAATGCAAATAAAAACCACAATGAGGTATCATCTCACACCAGTCAGAATGGCTGCTATCCAAAAATCTACAAGCAATAAATGCTGGAGAGGGTGTGGAGAAAAGGGAAACCTCTTACACTGCTGATGGGAATGCAAAAAGTACAGCCACTATGGAGAAGAGTGTGGAGATTCCTTTAAAAACTGGAAGTAGAACTGCCAAACGACCCAGCAATCCCACTGCTGGGCATACACACCGAGGAAACCAGAATTGAAAGAGACACATGTACCCCAGTGTTCATCGCAGCACTGTTTACAATAGTTAGGACATGAAAGCAACCTAGATGTCCATCAGCAGATAAATGGACAAGAAAGCTGTGGTACATATATATAGTTGAGTATTACTCAGCTATTAGAAAGAATGCATTTGAATCAGTTCTAATGAAGTGGATGAAACTGGAGCCTATTACACAGAGTGAAGTAAGTCAGAAAGAAAAACACCCATACAGTATATTAATGCATATATATGGAATTTAGAAAGATGGTAATGATGACCCTATATGCAAGACAGCAAAAGAGACACAGATATAAAGAAAAGACTTTTGGACTCTTTGGGAGAAGGTGAGGGTGGGATGATTTGAGAGAATAGTATTGAAACGTATATTCCCATATGTGAAATAGATCGCCATTCCAAGTTTGATGAATGAAACAGGGCATTCAAAGCCAGTGCACTGGGACAACTAGGGGTGGGATGGGGAGGGAGGGGAGAGGGGGTTCATGATGGGGGACATATGTATACCCATGGCTGATTCATGTCAATGTATGGCAAAAACCACTACAATATTGTAAAGTAATTAGCCTCCAATTAAAATAAATTAATTAAGAAAGAATTCTCATGAGTATGAGCTGGCCACAGAACACCACTAATTATAACCATAGAATTAGATAAGGATATGTATAGTTACACTGTTATCAATACATGGATGATTAAATAAATAATTTAATAGAGTAGAAGGGAAAATTCTTCTGGAATTCTGAATTCTCCAGGCCAAAATACAAGAGTAAGTAGCCTTTCTCTTCTGCAGAGGATCTTCCCAACCCAGGTATCGAACCCAGGTCTCCAACATTGCAGCCAGATTCTTTACCAGCTGAGCCATAAGGGAAGCCCAAGAATACTGGAGTGGGTAGCCTATCCCTTCTCCAGTGGATTTTCCCAACCCAGGAATCAAACCAGGGTCTCCTGCACTGCAGGAGGATTCTTTACCAATAGAGCTATGAGGGAAGCAGGAGAAAATTCTTGCTTACAGTAAAAGTTTAAGTAATAAATATAGAAGAAATGATGAAGGAGAAAACAATCAGTGGATGCTGAAGCTGGTGAGGGAGGGTTTAACAAGGAGCTGTACATAATCTCAAATACTTTACAAATTATGTATTCATTACCTGTGAAGAATAATGACTTCACATTAGAAAGTCCTGATGGATATAATTTTAAATAGTCTTAAGATCTGTAGAAATGGGGCAATCTGACATCATATGCCTCTATTAGGATGCTCTAAATTAAAAGACGCTTACTCCTAGGAAGGAAAGTTATGACCAACCTAGACAGTATATTCAAAAGCAGAGACATTACTTTGCCAACTAAGGTCCATCTAGTCAAGGCTATGGTTTTTCCAGTGGTCACGTATGGATGTGAGAGTTGGACTGTGAAGAAGGCTGAGCGCAGAAGAATTGATGCTTTTGAACTGTGGTGTTGGAGAAGACTCCGAGAGTCCCTTGGACTGCAAAGAGATGCAACCAGTCCATTCTGAAGGAGATCAACCCTGGGATTTCTTTGGAAGGAATGATGCTAAAACTGAAACTCCAGTACTTTGGCCACCTCATGCGAAGAGTTGACTCATTGGAAAAGACTCTGATGCTGGGAGGGATTGGGGGCAAGAGGAGAAGGGGACGACAGAGGATGAGATGGCTGGATGGCATCACCAACTCGATGGGCGTGAGTCTGAGTGAACTCCGGGAGTGGGTGATGGACAGGGAGGCCTGGCGTGCTGTGATTTATGGGGTCGCAAAGAGTCAGACACAACTGTATGACTGAACTGAACTGAACTGAGGGAGGACCAAGATTTCTTCTCTGTCGTACCTTCTGTATCAGTTTGAGATCTCCAGAGAAACAGAACCAATGGAATATATCTACACACAGAGAGAGATTTTAAGGAACTGGCTCATTCAGTTCTGGGGATGTTATTGCTGTTGTTGTGTAATCACTAAGCTTTGTCCAGTTCTTTCGCCTCCCCATGGACTATAGCCCTCCAAGTGCCTCTGTCCATGGGATTTCCCAGGTCAGAATACTAGAGTAGGTTTCCATTTCCTACTCCAAGGGATCTTCTTGAACCAAGGATTGAAGCTTCTACTTGTGTCTCCTTCATTGGCAGGCAGATTTTTTACCATTGAGCCACCAGGGAAGCCCCAGTTGTAGGAATAACAAGCCCAAAATTTATAGGATAGGCCAGCAGGCTAGAAACTCAGGCAGTATTTCTTCTATATTACAGTTTTGAGGGCAGAATTCCTTCTTCTCCAGGAAACCAGAGTTTTGTTCTTATGGCCTTTGATTGATGAGATGAAGTCTACTCACCTTATCATGGATAATAGCCTTTATTTAAAGTTAACTGAGTGTGGATGTCAATCACATCTACTGGATATATTCACAGCAACATCTAGATTAGCATGTAACCAAATAACTGTGCACCGTAGCCTAGCCAAGAGGCCACATAAAAGTCAACCATTGCATCGCCAACAGTTAATAATCTGAACCCAGTCATGGAAAACTAGGTAAATACAAATGGGGATATTTCATAAAATAACAAGACTATAGAATCCAAAATACATCAAGTAAAGGACAGAAAAGAAGAAAGGCTAAGGAATTGATTTCGATTACGTTGGCCAAAGACACATGACCATTACATTTAAAGTGGGATCTTGATGTCATATGGTATTGCATGAAGAATATTGCTGGGGCAATTCGTGAAATTAGGTTTTAGAGTGTGGATTAGACAGTGTTCTTATTTTGATAATTTTGTTGTTTCTATATAAGAGAAATTCCTTCTTCTTAGGAAGTCCATGCTGAAATGGTAGAGATAGGGTGCACACTCTCTCCATTTTATTCTCTACACGAGGCAGAATAATGGTCCTCAAAGGATGTCTGAATCCCAGCACCTGTAAATATGTCTCCATTTTTTGTTGTTTTTCTTTGAGAAGCACTCACGCTCATGCTTAGTCATGTCTGACACTTTATGATCCCGTGGACTACCCTACCAGACTTCTGTCCATAGAATTCTCGAGGCATTTTCCTCCTCCAGGGATCTTCCAGACCAGGGATCAAACACTAGTCTCCTGTGCCTCCTGCATTGCAAGCGGATTCTGTACTCTCTGAGCCATTGGGGGAAGCTGAATATATTTCCTTATAGGACGAAAAAGGACCTTGGATGTGTGATTAAATTAAGGATCTTGAGATGAGGAGATTCTCCCGGATTATCACAGTGAGCCTGGTGTAATCACAAGTGTCTTGCAAGTGAAAGAAGTTGGCAAGCGAATCAGAATCTGAGAAGGAGCGGTTAGGTTGGTGTAGAGCGCAGAGTGACCCAGCTACTGCTGCTGCTAAGCCGCTTCAGTCGTGTCCGACTCTGTGCGACCCCATAGACGGCAGCCCACCAGGCTCCCCCGTCCCTGGGATTCTCCAGGCAAGAACACTGGAGTGGGCTGCCGTTTCTTTCTCCAGTGCATGAAAATGAAAAGGAAAAGTGAAGTCACTTAGCGCAGCTTTGAAAGTGGAGGAATGCCACAGCCAAGGGATACAGGAAGCCCTCTAGAGGCTGAAAGACTCAGGACAGCCTGTAGACGCCAAAGAAGGCAAGGGCAAATCTCACAAGCCCCTCAGGAAGACTCTGCTGACATTCTGCTTTTACCTCCAGAAGATCCATTCTGACCTCGGAAGTCCAGAACCATAGGAAAATAAATCTGCGTTGTTTCAAAGAACTGAACTTATGGCGCTGTGCTGTGAGTCCTAAGTCACTTCTGCTGTGTCTGACTCTTTGTGACCCTATGGACAGCAGCCCGCCAGGCTCCTCTGTCCTTGGGATTCTCCTGGCATGAATACATTAATACTGGAGTGAGTTGCCATTTCCTTCTTCAGGGGATCTTCCCGACCCAGGGATCTCTTATGTCTCCTGCATTCACAGGCGGGTTTCTTTATTACTAATGAATGTGTTATAATAACCAGAGAAAACTAATATACTCTCAAGTAATTCAGAAAAAAAATCTGCATTTATTTGAAACTATGTACAGAGATGACATATAACAAAGCAAACATAAAACATTAGCAAATTTTGCTTAAGAATCTCTAGCAGTTTGTTTTTTTTTTTTTTTTTTAAAACTGTTGGAAATTCTTTTGAAGTTTGAAACAAAACTTAAGTTTGAAATGAAACTTAAATGAAATGAAAAGGAGCAAGAAAGTCACTGGGTTTTAAAGATATTTAAATATTATGAAATACTTGCAATTAAATGGCTGTATAGAATTTGCTTCAAATAAAACAGGGAGGAGGGAAGTGTGTGGGGTATGAATAGGGCAGTGTTTACTGTGGATGAACGCTTGTTAGGAATGGGCAATGTGGGAAAAGTTTATACTCTTTTGTCTGCTTTTGCATGTGTTTCGAATTATTCTTAAAAAGTTAAAAGATAGGACGATGTTATCTAAAAATCTATGGAAGGGAAAATGATGCATGCAAACATTCATGTATCAATCAGTCCATCTGGGAAGTAGCAGCCTCAGTTGGAAAATTTTCAAAAAAAAAAAAGGTCTAAATTCGGTTTGGTGCCATATCAGCTTAATATATTTTATTTACTTGAACAGATAAAGCAGGAAACAAGAGGCTTTCCTCTGAGTACATCGGCCAGTTGAGATTACCCTTTCTCTATCATCAGTGCTACTCTCTGCAGCTTCTACAGTTTGTTTTGCTTTTTGTTATAATTGCAGGCACTACCACGAGTGTTTGGTATGCTGTTGAAAATAGCAGTATTGGAAAAATCTGGATGTCACTTAAGATATGGTTCTTGGATAAACATCACATGCTCCTGGCCTTCTTACAAAATGGGTAAGCACTGAGTCTGTTTTTGGCCGCCAAAGCCCCTTTTATTTTCCTGGAGCCTTCTAGTTAGCAGGTAGTTTGAAGAGACCATGGAAAGGGACAGACAGCACACATGTGAATTACTGTCTTCCTGGTCTTCACCTATCCCTGCTTTTTGAACAAATAACAAATATATGAAAGCTTTAAGGATATTAAAAACAAAGTGAAGGTATTAGTCACTCAGTCGTGTCCGACTTTTTGAGACCGACCCTATAGACTGTAGCCTGCCAGGATCCTCATTCTCCAGGCAGAATAGGGGAGTGGGTTGTCATTCCCTCCTCCAGGGTTATCCTCTTGACTCAGGGATTGAGCCTGGGTCTTCTGCGTTGCAGGCAGATTCTTTACCATCTGAGCGCCATATTTGCATACAAGTGGGCTTCCCAGGTGGTGCTAGTGGCAAAGAACCCGCCTGCCAATGCAGGAGACAAGAGACTCCTGGATCCCTGGGTCAGGAAGATCCCTTGGAGTGGGGCACAGCAACCCGCTCCAATATTCTTGCCTGGGAAATCCCATGGAGAGTGGAGCGTGATGGGGTACAGTTCTTGGAGTCGCAGAGTCAGATAAGACTGAAGTGACTTAGCACGGCAGACAGCAAAAAAAGAAAAGAAAACTAAAACAGTCCAAATAGGGAACCTAACTTTTTGCCCTTTCCCCAGTGCAAAAAAAAAAAAAAAAACAAACAAATGAGAGCGTGCATTTCTTGGCCAGATTCAACGAATTTAAATTCTCCATTAGCATATAATAGGTTTAGGTTTATAAATCCCTTTGAGTGTGGGAATTACTGAGGGGAAAAAAAACAAAACAAAACAAAACAAAAACACACCACTCTGCAAGCTATGGCTCAAATAAGCTCCAACGGTTATTTTAGAATCCACTGTGCCTGTAAAGAGAAACATAATCTGTTCGATGAGTGTCAATTTTTTTTTTAAATAGCAAGATTTTTTTAAAAAGCCATTTCAATCTCCGAGAGATTGAATGACCATGTTTGATGGCAAGCCAGATGGCAGCCGCTCTCTGGACCCGGTGCCAAGAAGCTTGACAGGGGCTGCAATTTACCTTCCGCGGTGAGGCTGGCCGCGGAGCACAGCACAGCTGCGGGCGCGCAGGCGGCTGCCGGAGGTGCGAGCACAGTTGGTTCCCTCCCAGCTTGGATGGAGCAGGTAAGGGGCTGAATCAGTACCCGGCAATTATGGAGCTGGCATGCGCTGCATTGTTTACTCACAGTAATATTCCTACTGGACTTTATTAAAACACCATCTGTTGTCAGGGCAACAAAGAATTCAAACACAAATCCAGAGCAAGGCACAGGCAGGGAGGGAAAGGGAGGGCACACGCGTGTGTGTCAGAGTCACGCTGCAGGATTGGGTTGTGTTTCCAAGAGGCCACCTTTGATCCCGAAGGTCATCTTGAACGTGATATTCCCCCCCTCTCAGATTTCTGTGTGTTGGTCTCCACCGCCGTGTCGGCCAGTCAGGCTGGAATAGAAGGCAGTGAGTGCCTGCGTCTGGGGGTGGGGGCCGAGGGGGGAGGTGGAATCCCAGTCACATTAGCCCGACTACAAATTAAAACCAAAATGAGGGAAAGTAAAGTTGTCCCCCTGAACGATGCTCGGAGTACATTTCTCAGTTAATGTTCGGAATATAAGCGGACTAATAAAGGATATCTGCCAATCATAATACCTCCAGGCCACAAGGAAAAGTGACTGGTTTTTACAATCAGCTGTTTTCTCTCACTTTTTCAAGTCCTGCAGCTGGGGAGCAGATATTTCTAATACACAGCTGGTCCCTGCAAATGGCCAAGTGTAATTTTTCATCCACCAGCCTACAATTCCAGGTGAAATTAATTAGTCAGAATTCCTCATCGGATAATATACTAATAAAATGTGATGCAAGTAATTAAATATGCAAATATGAGAAAGACAGCATTAAAACTCTGATGTGTCATTTCAACTTCACAAAAAGACATCTGTCTGTTTGGATACAGAGCACAGAAAAAAAGCCCCACCAAACCTTAAAATGAAAGGGTAAACAAGCGCCAATTCATGTGACAAAGTGAAACCTGCAGAAAAAAAAAAAAATCCTAAAACAGGCACTGACTACCTTCTGGGTGAAAGAGTTGGCTCACTGAAAATATAAATTCACATATTATGGAGCAAATGAATTTGGAGCATTTGGGGGAAGCCAAAGGGAACGCTCACACCAGTGTCTGATGTCATAGTCCGCTTTGCCTAACACTCAGACCCTTGATATTCTCGCCAGGATAGAAGCAGTCATTTTAATTTACAGAAATGCTGTTACCACTTTGCAAGCCGTACCAATATTTACAGAGAATTCAATGAATGAATGAAAAGAAACAGCTGCGACGCCTTCCACCTCATTGCCCACTTCATCTCTAACTCTCCTCCTCGGTTCTGTCTTATTTATAGTCATTTGTTGAGCAATGGATTGGATTGGCAGCGTTCAACATGCCAGTGCAAGTTCACTAAATGCTTCACAATCGCTGTTATGCATTTTCCCTTTCCTACATGTGTTCTGCAGAGAATGCTGTGATTGACCGACTCTACTCTGGATTTATATTTTTCATAGGCTTTAAAAATGTGCGAATATGCCAGATATATACTGTTTTTCTAAAACTGCTTTGAAGATGGTTTTAAGCTTGTCTCAAATATCATGGTTTTCTATTAACATTTTGCCTTTTGGTAATATATATATGCCATAGTATCAGTTACTGTAGAGGATGTCTTAAAAAATACAAAAAGACACAATTCTTACCTTCTGGAATCTTAAAATTTAGTTGGGGAGATGACATATTAATACATGTTGAAACAATAGAAAACAGTATCAAGTTACACAAGATGAACAGGCTATATAAATAATTGAAGGCCCGAGTTTACCAAGAAAGAATGAATTGGTGACTTGATTGTAACAACTGCAAAATATGGTTAAGAAAACATTGCAGAATCTAAGTGCTCTTGTAAATTTGTTTCTGCCACGTGGGAAGAATTTTGTTTAGATGCTACACCAGTAACTGGATCAAACCAAGTGAGGCTTCACATTGGATGGTTACTGCGCCCCTAAACTGCGCTTCCCTGGTGGCACTAGAGGTAAAGAAACCACCTGCCAGTGCAGGAGGCATAAGAGATGCAGGTTCGATCCCTGGGTCGGGAAGATCCCCTGGAGGAGGGCACGGCACCCCACTCCAGTGTTCTTGCCTGGAGAGTCCCAGGGACGGGAGAGCCTGGTGGGCTGCCGCCTGTGGGGTCGCACAGAGTCGGACACGACTGAAGCGACTTAGCAGCAGTAGCAGCATCAGCATAGGTCTAAGGATGAGATCTAACCACGCACAGAATGACAGTGTTGCAGAGTCTGAAGACAGGAAAAGCTGGAATAGGTTAAGAGCTGGCTTATGAGGGGACTGCGAACAAAGGCCAGGATGACTGTGTGGTGATCAGAGCCTGGAACTTAGCTGGTGTGAAGTAGGGACCCATAAAAATGTGTTGCTATTTTATCCATGGTATGCATTTAGTACAGTTTTCTCAGTTTCAATATCAGTCCTTCCAGTGACTATTCAGGGTTGATTTCCTTTAGGGTTGACTGGTTGAAAGAGAGGTTAGTTCTCTTTCATACGGATAGAAATTGATCCTACTTTAAAAAAACCATAGGATCGCTGTCTTTGAATTATTAATCACTAGATCACTTCATTGGCATGAGAAGTTGACAAATACATAGCCATCTACACAGAACCTAGACAGTGTATTAAAAAGCAGAGACATCACTGCCGACAAAGGCTCATCTAGTCAAAGCAATGGCTTTTCCAGTAGTCATGTATGAATGTGAGTCATGTATGAATGTACCATAAAGAAGGCTGAACACCGAAGAACTGTTGCTTTCAAACTGTGGTGCTGGAGAAGATTCTTGAGAGTTCTTGGATCGCAAAGAGATCAAATCAGTCAACCCTAAAGGAAATCAACCACTGGAAGGACTGATATTGAAACTGAAGCTCCAATACTTTAGACACTTAATGCGAAGTGCTGACTCATTAGAAAATACTCTGATGCTGGGAAAGATTGAAGGCAAAAGGAGAAGGTAGTGGCAGAGGATGAGATTGTTAGATAATGTCACAGACACAATGGACGTGAATTTGAGCAGACTCAGGGAGAGAGTGGAGAGCAGGGAAGCCTGGTGTGCTGCAGTCCATGGGGTCACAGAGAGTAAGACGCAACTGAGCGACTGGAAAACACCACCACCAGCAAATGACTAGAGAGGATGAAAGAGGCTTTTTGATAAAACATTACACAAAAGAGTTCTTTCTATGTGATCGCATTTAACCTGTCCCTATCTCATTTCCCCCATTTTCACTCTTTCTAATATTTCTCCCCTGGAAAGTCCGATGGCAGTCACTTCTCAGTTCAGTTCAGTTCAGTCGCTTAGTCGTGTCTGACTCTTTGCGACCCCATGAATCGCAGCATGCCAGGCCTCCCTGTCCATCACCAACTCCCGGAGTTCACTCAGACTCATGTCCATCGAGTCAGTGATGCCATCCAGCCATCTCATCCTCGGTCACCCCCTTCTCCTCCTGCCCCCAATCCCTCCCAGCATCAGGGTCTTTTCCAATGAATCAACTCTTCACATGAGGTGGCCAAAGTATTGGAGTTTCAGCTTTAGCATCATTCCTTCCAAAGAAATCCCAGGGTTGATCTCCTTCAGAATGGACTGGTTGGATCTCCTTGCAGTCCTAGGGACTCTCAAGAGTCTTCTCCAACACCACAGTTCAAAAGCATCAATTCTTCAGTGCTCAGCTTTCTTCACAGTCCAACTCTCACATCCATACATGACCACAGGAAAAACCATAGCCTTGACTAGATGGACCTTTGTTGGCAAAGTAATGTCTTTGCTGTTCAAAATGCTGTCTAGGTTGGTCATAACTTTTCTTCCAAGAAGCAAGCATCTTTTAATTTCATGGCTGCAGTCACCATCTGCAGTGATTTTGGAGCCCCCAAAAATAAAGTCTGACACTGTTTCCACTGTTTCCCTATCTATTTCCCATGAAGTGATGGATGATGCCATGATCTTCGTTTTCTGAATGTTGAGCTTTAAGCCAACTTTTTCACTCTCCTCTTTCACTTTCATCAAGAGGCTTTTTAGCTCCTCTTCACTTTCTGCCATAAGGGTGGTGTCATCTGCATATCTGAGGTTATTGATATTTCTCCCGGCAATCTTGATTCCAGCTTGTGCTTCTTCCAGTCCAGAGTTTCTCATGATGTACTCTGCATAGAAGTTAAATAAGCAGGGTGACAATATATAGCCCCCTTGTACTCCTTTTCCTATTTGGAACCAGTCTGTTGTTCCATGTCCAGTTCTAACTGTTGCTTCCTGACCTGCGTACAGATTTCTCAAGAGGCAGGTTAGGTGGTCTGGTATGCCCATGTTTTTCAGAATTTTCCACAGTTTATTGTGATCCACACAGTCAAAGGCTTTGGCATAGTCAATAAAGCAGAAATAGATGTTTTTCCAGAACTCTCTTGCTTTTCCCATGATCCAGTGGATGTTGCCAATTTGATCTCTGGTTCCTCTGCCTTTTCTAAAACCAGCTTGAGCATGCTTGGAGAAGAGCAGAAACAAAGAGCTCTGTTCCTTTTGCCTCCACACCTCTTCCTTTCATCTACCGTACCAAACATGGCCCCTCTTGATTGGAGTTGGTGTGTTCACACATAGACCATTGGCTTTTGACATCCATTCATAAAACAGTCATTCTCTTGCTCCCCAAAAGGATTTAGTTTGAAAACTTCAGAAGGATCACAAGGTGGATTCTTAACCACTGGACCACCGAGGAGGCCCCCAAGATGGTGATTCTTTTTACTTTTAAAAAGACAGATTTATGATGATTATGAAGAATGTGACATAGGAAGGATGAAAGGGGGCTGGAAGGAAAAACTTGACTTGGACCTTTTAGCAGATATGAGTATCTTTTGAAACAGTTCATTAATATATAATGATGTAAGCAATGACCTTAGGACTTTTACCAATAAATGAATGAAAGTCACTCAGTCGTGTCCGACTCTTTGCAACAGCATGGGATGGACAGTAGCCGACCAGGCTCCTTTGTCCATGGATTTTTCCAGGCCAGAATACTGGAGTGGGTAGCCATTCCCTTCTCCTGGGGTCTTCCAAAGCCAGGGATCGAACCCAGGTCTCCCACATTGCAGGCAGATTCTTTACCATCTGAGCCATCAGGGAAGCCCTGATGTTGCCCGGTGAGCAGTTATTCATGGTGTTTGGAGACTCCCTGCTAAGAAGTGTGAACTGAGTGTATGTTGAACAACGTGGCTGATCCAGAGGTAAACTGAGTCACTTGGGCAGTCCCAGCAGGGAGTCGTCTTCAACATAATAAAACACTTCTAACGTGGTGAGTTTTAAAGGAATCTCCTATGTTATCTCTAGCCACTTTGAAGTCCAGGTTATAGTTATAGTTAGTTCAGTCACTCAGTCGTGTCCGACTCTTTGCGACCCCATAAATCGCAGCACACCAGGTCTCCCTGTCCATCACCAACTCCCGGAGTTCACTCGGACTCATTCCATCGAGTCAGTGATGCCATCCAGCCATCTCATCATCTGGCGTCCCCTTCTCCTCCTGCCCTCAATCCCTCCCAGCATCAGAGTCTTTTCAGATGAGTCAACTCTTCACATGAGGTGGCCAAAGTACTGGAGCTTCAGCTTTAGCATCATTCCTTCCAAAGAAATCCCAGGGCTGATCTCCTTCAGAATGGACTGGTTGGATCTCCTTGCAGTCCAAGGGACTCTCAAGAGTCCCAACCAACACCACAGTTCAAAAGCTTCAATTCTTCAGCGCTTAGCCTTCTTTATAGTCCAACTCTCACATCCATACATGACCACAGGAAAAACCATAGCCTTGACTAGACGGACCTTTGTTGGCAAAGTAATGTCTCTGCTTTTAAATATACTATCTAGGTTGGTCATAACTTTTCTTCCAAGGAGTAAATGTCTTTTAATTTCATGGCTGCAGTCACCATCTGCAGTGATTTTGGAGCCCAAAAAAATAAAGTCTGACACTGTTTCTACTGTTTCCCCATCTGCTAAGTTGCTTCAGTTGTGTCCGACTCTGTGCGACCCCATAAATGACAGCCCACCAGGCTCCGCTGTCCCTGGGATTCTCCAAGCAAGAACACTGGAGTGGGTTGCCATTTCTTTCTCCAGTGCATGAAAGTGAAAAGTGAAAGTCAAGTCACTGAGTCCCGTCCAACTCTCAGCGACCCCATGGACTGCAGCCTACAAAGCTCCTCCGTCCAAGGGATCTTCCAGGCAAGAGTACTGGAGTGGGGTGCCATTGCCTTCTCCATTTCCTCATCTACTTCCCAAGAAGTGACGGGACCAGATGCCATGATCTTCGTTTTCTGAATGTTGAGCTTTAAGCCAACTTTTTCACTCTCCTCTTTCACTTTCATCAAGAGGCTTTTTAGCTCCTCTTCACTTTCTGCCATAAGGGTGGTGTCATCTGCATATCTGAGGTTATTGATATTTCTCCTGGCAATCTTGATTCCAGCTTGTGTTTCTTCCAATCCAGCGTTTCTCATGATGACTCTGCATAGAAGTTAAATAAGCAGGGTGACAATATACAGCCTTGACGTACTCCTTTTCCTATTTGGAACCAGTCTGTTGTTCCATGTCCAGTTCTAACTGTTGCTTCCTGACCTGCGTACAGATTTCTCAAGAGGCAGGTTAGGTGGTCTGGTATTCCCATCTCTTTCAGAATTTTCCACAGTTTATTGTGATCCACACAGTCAAAGGCTTTGGCATAGTCAATAAAGCAGAAATAGATGTTTTTCTGGAACTCTCTTGCTTTTCCCATGATCCAGTGGATGTTGGCAATTTGATCTCTGGTTCCTCTGCCTTTTCTAAAACCAGCTTGAACATCAGGGAGTTCACGGTTCATGTATTGCTGAACTCTGGCTTGGAGAATTTTGAGCATTACTTTACTAGCACATGAGATGAGTGCAATTGTGCGGTCGTTAGAAAACCCAAATATGTTTGCTGCTGCTGCTGCTGCTAAGTCG
The DNA here is from genome assembly GCA_006408695.1 of Aepyceros melampus. Lineage (NCBI taxonomy): Eukaryota > Metazoa > Chordata > Mammalia > Artiodactyla > Bovidae > Aepyceros > Aepyceros melampus. The sequence continues at coordinate 64,021 of SJXQ01000204.1, read as the reverse complement.
CTTCAGTCATGTCCGACTCTGTGTGACCCCATAGATGGCAGCCCACCAGACTCCTCCATCCCTGGGATTCTCCAGGCAAGAACCCTGGAGTGGGTTGCCATTTCCTTCTCCAATGCATGAAAGTGAAAATTGAAAGGGAAGTCCCTCAGTCGTGTCCGACCCTCAGCAACCCCATGGACTGCAGCCTTCTAGGCTCCGCCATCCATGGGATTTTCCAGGCAAGAGTACTGGAGTGGGGTGCCATTGCCTTCTGCAAGCAACTTCAAATGGGATATTGTGAATTAGGAAAGAAAAGGGAAAAAAGATGTGGAAATGAACCACTAACTATGAAGATGTAATCAAAGAACAGGATTTGGTTTTTGGGATTATGCCGGAATGATTGATTCTTGGCAAGGCTAAAGAATAACTAGCGAGAACAAGGAAGAAAATGACCAGACCAAAAGACTTTTAAACTGAAAATGTAAGTATAAGAAAATACTCTTGAGAAAACTTTAAGGGAAACATGTGTGGAGAAGATATTCAGAATTTTGTAGAAGCTATAGAAAGCTCTACATGAATGCACAGAGAATAAATAATTGGGGTTGAACTTCAATGAAAAGAATTAAAGAAGACTCCAGAATTCAAAAAATAGGAGCTGAGGGAAGGCGAGGGGCTGGGGGGAAGATGGGGGTGGAGGGTGGGGAAATACCTTATTTGAAAAATAAACAGACCTGGAAAGTAGAATAAATCCCTTTATCAAGAAATTTGCATATGTCAAAAATCATTAAATGTAGAAACCACATTAAAAAAAAACTGGACAAAGATAAAAAGCAATAAAATGATTTTGGTAAGACATAGACTGCAGATTATCTTGTCTGATAGGATGATAGGTCACATGGATTATGTTATAGATTTCCCATATATACATTAAAACCTGACACAAATGCAGAATATATTTAGAATCAGTGACTCAACTGCTGGGCTGCTTGTTTATTCTTAGTCTTCTAAGAACAGATCATTTGAGAAACTCTTGTCTTGCCTACACTTCCTTAAGTCAGTAATAAAGGAAATTTTATTTTGAATTTAGTTCTAACCATCACTTAGTTAATTTGAAGCAATGGGAAATTTGGAGGAGAGTGTCCGTGTCATTTTCATTTTTAGTTATTAGGAAATAAACTAATGGTGGAGATTATCACAGAAAATTCAGATATGATCAAGTTGGGATAGAATAATATGCCATGGGTTTTGACAAAAGATAAATCTGATTTTAAGCCTCCTGGGTTCAACTCTTTTCTATCTAAATGACCTTGGCCAAGTCAACACTTTTAATTTTTTTCTAATGAGTAGTTTACATATATCCAGAATACAGTGTTATTACTGTATGTTGCACTAGACCAGAAAATTTAACTTCAGAAATTCTGTATTTCTTATACCAATAATGTCACTGAGTTAGAAAATTACTGCAATAATTCAAAATCTGGCAATTAACTATGTCTGCATATGGGAAGAGGGAAAATGGTCATACTGGGCTAGTTACTAAGCAACCACTTTGTAGCGCCCCATCTCTCCAGGCTGGGGAGAGAATAAAGAATAATGCTTTCCTATGAGGCCCTATTAATCCCCTTTAAAGGGGCACAGAACCAGTGCAAAGATGACAACTCATTTCTCTAACAACTTGTTGGTAAATGAGGCTTTGCATTTCTATGATTCTTCTTCCCATTTTCTGGTATTAAATTTTAACATTTCTTGGGACATAGGCCGCTTCGGGAATCATGAAATCTGCAAAGAATGAATGAATGAATGGATGGATGGATATATAAAAAGCCCAACAGATAGCTGTGCACATTTTAGGGCCTTGACAGCCACTCATGGATCATCAGGTAACACTGAGCACAGATGCGTATTATTACCGACTTTTTAATGTTCACTCAAAGTCTAAAAATATTTATGTATTAAAATATAAAGCATATATCAAAAGCCCAGGAAAATATGAATGTTTACTAAAAAAAAGACAAAATATTCCAAAAACTATTATGGGAAGGAATATCACAATTGCCAAGACCTAATGGACATATGGCGGTTATCCAGAACAGCATATTATTTTTGCCCGCTTCTGTTTGAGAAGTAAATTAAACCTGTAATTTCAGAAAAAAATTGACTACAGTTCTTAGGTGAAGGTCAACATGTATTTTATAACTGAAAAGAAAAAAATCTCTGCTTTAGAAGATCTATGGCTGTTTTTCTTGAATGTTAATCTACAGCTACCTCATCAGAATTACCCAGGGCACTTTTTGAAATATGGATTCTGGACTTTTTATCATATCTATGAATCCGATTCTCTATGGTGATGTCTGTGAACGTTTGCTTTTTGATAGGTGATTCTTAGGTAGACTAAAGTTTGAGAACTGTTTTGCAGAGTCTTAAAAGTCTTCATTAAGAATTTTTTGGTATTTGCCCAAAGCTGCAAAGAAATATGAACTTCCCTTGTAGCCCAGTCCATAAAGAATCTGCCTGCAATACAGGAGACTGTTCGATTCCTGGGTCGAGAAGATCACCTGGAGTCCAGTATTCTTGCCTAGAGAATCTCATGGACAGAGGAGCCTGGCAGGATCAATCCAGAGTGTCACAAAGAGTCAGATATGACTGAGTGACTAAGCACACACACACACACACACACACACACACAAAGCTACAATCCTACTGCTACTGCTAAGTCGCTTCAGTCGTGTCCGACTCTGTGCGGCTCCATAGACGGCAGCCCACCAGGCTCCCCCGTCCCTGGGATTCTCCAGGCAAGAACAATCCTACAATGATGTGAAATTTCACTTTGTTAAATGAAACGTATTTCCAACCTGATTGCCCTGTTTTTTGGTACAGAGACTTTTTATAGTTTTGACTGTATTGTCCACGGGAAGTTGAAAGTACTATAACCCAAAGGGGCATAAAACTACGCCTATCTGTGATGGTCATCTTGTTCAGTTAATAAGAAATATTACCAATCATATCATCTTGGAAAGGGATGTGAAATGTGGTGATCATATTCACATTGAGAGTTGAGCAGCAGGATCTCCAGAGATTATTTTCTGAGAAAAGCATAATACCCAAAGCTGAGTATTATTCAAACCTAATTTTTTTTCATAACCATAAGTACTATATAAGTCCAACAAAGCTTGAGATGCATCTTTCATTCAATTCTGATTACGAAGTGTATAAGTGAATGGCATAGAGCACAATATACTTTTTCTCTTCTATATCACTTCAACTTTGCAGGTTTGCATTCTTTTACTTTCTTCCCAGAGATGGAATAACATGTGGAGGGGAGGTTTGAGAAAATAGAGCACATACAATGAAACTGCCAACTGTTCCAGAAAGGCATGTTTTTATGGTACAGGAGTCCATTAAGGATCCAACAGAGGCAAGTCAACTAATTACAAGATGCCAAACTGTCCTCTGCCCCTAAGGATGGCATTCAGTATTGACCTGCTTAAAAGATATACCTCAAGCACATTCATTACCACAGAGGTCAGTGCTTTCTCTGTCCTGAAACAATCCCGAAATCTGTTGGCACTGACTTCTCTTATCATGGGCTACCTGTACGGGAGCATCAGCGCCTCTGAGAACGGGTCCTCACACGTGCAATGCAAACATGCTGAAGCTGTATAACATTTGTGTCAGAACTTTCGCATCCTTATAAATCATTTCCCAGCTCTTGCTGGGGCAATGAAAAAGAAATTGCTGGCATATAAAGGTAAATCATTGCATGTCCTCTGGAATAGAATAATAATCAAGTTGATTTACCAGCTATGCACAGTTCCCTGAGAAAGTTTGAGCGTGGGGAATGGTTTTAATGGGGTGGACCGGTTGGCTTTTACAGAACCATGCACATATAATTCAAATCATAAGCAATCAGCGTTGTCTATCACCACCTTCTGGGTAGAAATTCCCATCAATCCCTGCAAGTAGACTGGAGTGAAAAGGGGTAGAGAATGAGTTCTCCACCCCATGTTAGTATGATGTCTGATATCTTCATGTCCCATGGTGGCCTAAATAAAAGTATGTCATCTATGGCAGCAGAGCGAATATCAGATACCAGCAGCGGTGTGCTCACTTCTTCTGTTCTATTTGTGGGGGTGGGGCAAGGGATAATGATGAGAAAAGCACATTGTCTTGAGAAATGATGGTGTGAGGCTCCGATGGAAAGAAATCCATCTCGAAAAGTGAACAATGTCTCCATAATGTTGGGGCTCGTGCACACCTGAATGTTTCTCATTCCTTTTGCTTCTCTTCCTTACACCCTCCCTCCTTTCCTAAGTCTTCCTCCTCCTCCTTTTCTCCTTTCCCTTCTTCTGCATGTCTCCAGAACTGTGCCTTGTGTTCAACTCAGTCCTAATGGGGAACAGGTAAATAACTCAGGAAGGTGAAATAACTGGCCCACCTTCCGCGTTAGGACGGTTCTGTCGATAGCATAGTGGCAGACGGGGTCATTCCAGAAAACACTCATCTGAACACTGATCCCACCAACTAGGTAACAAGGGAACTACAAAATCCTGAATATCCTGGAAATTGTAAGTTTAGGCTCGTCATTTGACAAATCCTCCTCCTTTTCTCCTTTCCCTTCTTCTGCATGTCTCCAGAACTGTGCCTTGTGTTCAACTCAGTCCTAATGGGGAACAGGTAAATAACTCAGGAAGGTGAAATAACTGGCCCACCTTCCGCGTTAGGACGGTTCTGTCGATAGCATAGTGGCAGACGGGGTCATTCCAGAAAACACTCATCTGAACACTGATCCCACCAACTAGGTAACAAGGGAACTACAAAATCCTGAATATCCTGGAAATTGTAAGTTTAGGCTCGTCATTTGACAAGCAACATTGGAATGATAGACGCAGACGTGAAGTTTATCCACAGTTTCCTAAAAGCCGGTGGAAATTCTAATTGATTTCTTTTCCAGAGGAGAGAAAAAGGGGGGTATCACTTTTATAGGCCAATGAATAAAATTATTTTATGGATGAAAAAGCAATCTGACAGTCAATCTTATAAACAGGATGCAATGTTTACATCTATGCCCAGAAATCTACTTTTTACACTCCCCTCCTAGAAATTGTATATATGTTTGTTTATATATAATAAATAATAAATTGTATTATACATATATATATATATTTACTTATTTATTTCCTAAAATTCAGTCATTAGCTCAACAAAGTAGTAAAAATAGTTTGTAGACTTTACAGTTCTTTGAAGGAACTATAGACCCGAAGGAACCCTTAAGACCTGTGACTAATTTACCCCCAAACTCAAATGTCTTACTTAAATGTATCATCTTTAGCAGGTTAGGTGAATTCACTTTTTTAAAAACCTTTTCTCCTGAGTATATCCTCTGGAATTTTCAGTAATACTCATGGGTTTTATCTATTATCTCTATATATACATACACGTATATAAATCTCTCCATGTGTATATAAACGTGTTTTCATCACCTTTGTGATTATTACTATTATGATACATTCTTAAATGCAATTCCACTGTTATACTTGAGAAGCATTTGTTAGAATTAGTTAACACTTAACATTTCTGTTGTTTCCCTGCACAGATACAAGCATGCAGTAGCATTGTCCATTAACATTTACTTCTGCTTAATTAGATTATGTATAACTAGATGAAGTGGCATACTTCCTGAATGAACAATCAGTTAAACTTTTTGGAGAGTAGATATTTACTATTTCTGATCATGGCCTTAGAAATATTTGCTGAAGTGTTTTCTTAGAATATTTTCCTTAGGATAGCTTCTATGGTATGTGGCAAGTATTATAATAGCTCTGCTTTCCACAGTTTATCATGAGGAAAACTTCAGAAACATTAAAATAGTCCATGAAAAAGGCATTCACTGCAGTGTCGTTTTCAATAATGGAAATCTTGAAACTGTCTGAATACTCAACAACAGAGGGAAATAATTATGACATCATATTTAATAACTATACAACCTCTAACAGAGTTTCACAATACTAATTTTGAGAACTAGATAGTAACTGGGGGAAAAAAAGCTGGTGATATAACTGTTAAAAATAAGAGCAACAGGTGCAAGTGTACTTTTGCTGCATTACACATGCTTGCAGTCACAGAGTGCACAAACGGCAGGGAGAGTGGCCGATTCCGTGTGTGTGCTCAGGGGCTTCAACCGTGTCCGACGCTGCAACGTCATGGACTGTGGCCCGCCAGGCTCCTCTGTCCGTGGGCTTCTCCAGGCAAGAGTCCTGGAGTGGGCTGCCATGCCCTCCTCCAGGGGGTCCTCCCCACCCAGGGATCAAGCCGACAGCTCCTGCATGTCCTCCATCGCAGGCAGGTGCTTTACCACTGCGTGGTTTTCACAGTTTTTAACTCCATAATTTTTAATTATATATAACTACGTGTATAATTGTTTATTACATGTATTATATATGCATATATGTATATATAATGGGGCTTTCCAGGTGGCTCGGTGGTAAAGAATCTGCCTACTAATGCGGGACATGCAGGAGATGCAAGCTTGGTCCCTGGGTCAGGAAGATCCCCTAGAGTAGGAAATGGCAACCCACTCCAGTATTCTTGCCCGAAAAATCACATGGACAGAGGAGCCTGGTGGACTACAGTCCATGAGGTTGCAAAGAGTCGGACACTACTAAGCACACACACACACACATATGCATGCATATACATGTATTATATATGCATATATGTATATATAATGGGGCTTTCCAGGTGGCTCGGTGGTAAAGAATCTGCCTACTAATGCGGGACATGCAGGAGATGCAAGCTTGGTCCCTGGGTCAGGAAGATCCCCTAGAGTAGGAAATGGCAACCCACTCCAGTATTCTTGCCCGAAAAATCACATGGACAGAGGAGCCTGGTGGACTACAGTCCATGAGGTTGCAAAGAGTCGGACACTACTAAGCACACACACACACACATATGCATGCATATATAATACATGTCATAAAAACTATTATTTGTATATTACACGTCATAATACACATAAATAGTGTATTATATAATTTATTGGAGTATGATAGAACTATTTAGCTTTTATTCATACATATATATAGAACTATTTCTGAATATTAGGACATTCCTCTTGGCAGTATGATATAGCACCATTATGGCACCCTTATGGCAGAAAGTGAAGAAGAACCAAACAGCCTTTTGATGAAAGAGAAAGAGGAGAGTGAAAAAGTTGGCTTAAAGCTCAACATTCAGAAAACTAAAGACAATGCCATCTGGTTCCATCACTTATGGCAAATAGATGGGGAAACAGTGGAAACAGTGGCAGACTTTATTTTGGGGGGCTCCAAAATCACTGCAGATGGTGACTGCAATCATGAAATTAAAAAAAAAAAAAATCCTTGCTCCTTGGAAGAAAAGTCATGATCAATCTAGACAGCATATTAAAAAGCTGAGACATTAATTTGCCAACAAGGGTCCATCTAGTCAAAGCTACGGTTTTTCCAGTAGTCGTGTATGGATATGAGTGTTGAACTATAAAGAAAGCTGAGCCCTGAAGAACTGATCCTTTTGAACTGTGGTGTTGGAGAAGACTCTTGAGGTTCCCTTGGACTGCAAGGAGCTCCAACCAGTCCATCCTAAAGGAAATTAGTCCTGGATGTTCATTGGTAGGACTGATGCTGAAGATGAAAGTCCGGTACTTTGGCCTCCTGATGTGAAGAACTGACTCACTGGAAAAGACCCTGCTGCTGGGAAAGATTGAAGGTGGGAGGAGAAGAGGACAACAGAGAATGAGATGGTTGGATGGCATCACTGACTTGATGGACGTGAGTTTGAGCAAACTCCGGGAGATGGTGATAGACAGGGAGGCCTGGCGTGCTGCAGTCCATGGGGTCACAAAGAGTTGGTCACAACTGAGCGACTGAACTGAACTGATAGCATCCGCATGGCACTTCTTTAGCACACTTCAGAGGCCATTATCTTTCTGAGCTCAAAAGTTTTTTCTTCAAATGCAGTTTTAATAGATGAAGTTGTGCTTTGTTTTCTTTCTCAGGTTTGCCCTTTGTGCTTAGCAGCAGATTCCTTCTGTTTTGGGAGTTCCAAAGTATCACTTCTTCACCTCCTCACCCCCCCTCTATCCACAATGGTGTCAGTGTACCTGATAAAAGGAAGATAACCTCCATCAACCAGTGTTTCATGCTGACATTAGCATCCTTGTTGCTATATAATAAACTACCGCACGCTGAGGGGCTTCGAACACACATCTTTAGCACCTCACAGCTTCCCGAGGTCTGGAGTCTGGGCCTGGGTTAAATGGCCTTCAGTCCAGGGTCTCTCTGGGTTGAAATCGGTGCAGCAGGGCCACCCCACCCTCTCATCTGAGGTTCAGTGTCCTCTTTTGAGCCCATTCAGATTGCTGGAAGATTTGAGATTTGCAGTTTTAGACTAAACCCAACTTTCTTGTCAGGCCTTGACCTGAGGCTGACCGCCCCCTTGTAGCTTCCCTTGTAGTTCAGTCGGTAAAGAATCTGCCCACAGTACAGGAGACCCCGGTTCGATCCCTGGATTGGGAAGATCCCTTGGAAAAAAGGAAATGGCAACCTACTCCAGTATCCTTGCCTGGAAAATCTCATGGACAGAGGAGCCTGTTGGGCTGAAGTCCATGGGGTCACAAAGAGTCGGGCACAACTGAGTGACTAACACTTATTACTGCCCCGTATCCTGGCTGCCACCCCGTGGCCCTCAGTTCAAGACCAGCAGGAGGAGTTCTTCATCCTCTCCACTGAGTCTTATATGGCATATGCCATGAGAGTGGCTATCCCTCCATCTTGCTCATAGAAAGTGAAAGTGAAGTTGTTTAGTCCTGTCCAATTCTTTGTGACCCCATGGACTGTAGCCTACCAGGCTTCTCCGTCCATGGGACTTTCCAGGCAAGAGTACTGGAGTGGGTTGCCATTTCCTTCTCCAGGGATCTTCCCAACTCAGGGATCAAACACAGATCTCAAACCCAGGTCTCTCACATTGCAGGCAAATGCTTTACCGTCCACCTTGCTCATTGCTGAAGGGGAGGGAATTCACGGGGGCAAGTTCACCAGCAGGTGGGAATCTGGGGCTTTGGTGGGAATCTGGGATTTTCTCAGGATTCTGCTTACCACAGTACTCCTACCTAGGCTGGAGACCAAGCAAAGACATTAAGGACTTCTCTTTCCAAGAGAAAGAAACAAACTATCACATAAGATCTGAAATTTATAAATCAGAAAATTAAATAGTCTTTTGGGTTCCACAGAGCAAAAAGGAACAGAAGTGTAGAATAGTTTTAATGAGAAAGTGCAACAGCTTTCTGTGATATCATGTGATATTAGTCTTTCGCTGTCTGACTTACTTCACTTCTCGTGATAATCTCAGTTCAGTTCTGGTCAGTCGCTCCATCGTGTCCGACTCTTTGCAACCCCATGAATCGCACACGCCAGGCCTCCCTGTCCATCACCAATTCCCAGAGTTCACTCAAACTCACGTCCATCGAGTCAGTGATGCCATCCGGCCATCTCATCTCCTGTCGTCCCCTTCTCCTCCTGCCCCCAATCCCTCCCAGCACCAGAGTCTTTTCCAATGAGTCAACTCTTCGCATAAGGTGCCCAAAGTACTGGAGCTTCAGTTTTAGCATCATTCCTTCCAAAGAAATCCCGGGGTTGATCTCCTTCAGAATGGACTGGTTGGATCTCCTTGCAGTCCAAGGGACTCTCAAGAGTCTTCTACAACTCAAGGCCCACCCAAATAACTGCAAATGACATTATTTCATTCTTTTTATGCCTGAGTAATATTCCATTTTATATGCACCACATCTTCTTTATCCAAAGAATACTTTTTTTATTAAAGACATTAGATAGCTAAGAGGATGATGTCTTATAAAAGACAAATTGTTATTCTCCAGCTTCAATACCTTACGCTGTGATCTGCTTGCCTTTTCTTATGGGTGAGTGTTTCAAATCAAGTTTATCTCCAGTTATATTTTGTATCTGAAAAATACAGCAGGTGTAACACCCTCATAGAAATGCATTGTGCTTCCCTTCAGATCTACTCTAGGTACAGCATTTGTTAACATTTCTGTGCTAGCCCAAATCAGGTTAATCAGCCCCGTGGGTTCAGCCATCAACAGGTAGTTATCTTTCTTCCATTGTGCAGGTGAAGTCAGGGAAACTGATACGTTAACTGCACTTCCTGAGACTTCATGACTAATCAGTGATGTAACTGGGGCTGTAATTCAGCCTATAACCCTTCGCTGTGATGTGTCCACAGCCCCCATAAAGAAGACGTTGAGCACTGGACTATAAGTTTGAGTTATCAAAGGAATCTGAGAAAAAAAGTTGAAGCAACAATATGAACTTCTCACTTAATTTCCCCAATAGTGTTTCTTTGAAGTTAAACAGGTCATACCATCAACTTGTCCTCAATAAATTTACTAAGTCTTTAGACACAAATGGGCTCCCTTGTGGCTCAGATGGTAAAGAACCCATGTGCAGTGCAGGAGACCTTGATTCAATCCCTGGATTGTGAAGATTCCTTGGAGAAGAGAATGGCTAGCCAATCCAGTTTTCTTGCCTGGAGAATTCCATGGACAGAGAAACCAGGTGGACTGCAGTCCATGAGGTTGCAAAGATCGGACATGACTGAGACTTTCACACTTTGACACAAACACAGACACATGAAGGCTTAATGCTCCCAGCTATCAAGTTTACTGTTTTAATTTCCATTTAGGAATATGATTTTGCAAATTCATTCTAGAATCAACTATAAACAGCTTTTCCAAGTTGACCTCTTCTAGAGACAGTAGATCAACATCTGAACCCTTCAAGCAATGCAACTATCATTTAGGATAATTCCTTTACTATGACTTGTTAACTGCACCCTACACATTGAAACATGGAAAGTTTCAAACCCTTTCAGCTCATCACTCTGCTAATGAAAATTTTAATCTGACTCCAGTAGATTGACTAACACTGAATAAATACTTTTGGAAGTTTTCATTTATTCAATTATTTTTGCTTCACTGCATGAAGTTTTCCTTGTTTGGCAGGTATTTATATTTTCCAAATTCAAATTAAAGTGGAATTCCATTGGATAAAGGGAAATAAGCATTTCCTCTCAGGAGTTAACCCACGCTTTCTCAAAATGTTTTTTCTACAATATAAGTGGTGTTCATCTTTTTATTACCACTGTTCTTTTTATGTTGTTGATTTTAGATGGTAGGTAACTGTGCTTTTTTTTTTTTTCATTATTTCATCTTACCTTTCCTGCTAGTAAGTTCTTTCAAAACGTCTCTAGAGAAATGTCTAACATCTTAGCATATAGAGGTAGGTCTGGGTGTATAATTATTTTCAACCATGATTAAATAACACACCAAGTCAAATTGTTATATAAATTAAAGCCATTATGGAATATTGTGTTAAGAAAGATTCTGGGAATGTAGATTAAAAATAACATGTTCAGCTCATATGTGCCTAATTAAGGCTTAGGCTGCAGCCTCATTAAGCATCAGAGAAGAGCTGGGTCCTTAGCTCACAAACTTAGGAAATGTCTCAGGACATTTCCATTGTCCTGAGATTGTGCTGTAGGACCAGCTTCTCCATCTCTGGCCTCCCTGAGAGTTAGGTTCAATAAGTCTGAAAGCTTCATGATCCTTGTAAATTCTGAACATCACTGGGTAAGATGAATTTTTTCATTGTTTTCATCTGTGAAGACATCTATGAAGATTTTTGTTTCAAATGTTTTTCTTTTTGAGATGTATTTTATGGAGAATGGAGAAATTAGCAGAGATTGCCTATTATTTTCCATAAACAAAAGAATCACCATTACTGTGCAAACCCTAATTACAGATATTATCTATTCACTTTCAGTGACATTCCTCAAGAGAAAATAGAAACTCTGCAAACTCTGACTACAAATGGCATTTATGCAAGTATGTTTTTAGCCTGTCATCTGTGTTATCTACCTGTCTATCTAATCTATTTGCCTAAAATTTGATTCGGGTAAACTTTCCAATAATGCTTATTTTTAAAAAGGACATGTAAGCCCATTTATATAAGTATGTTTATTTCTTTGATTTATTGATTTCCTAAAATCAGAAAAATACCATCAGCAATCCATCAATGTGGATTTCTTACCCTCAACACTATCCAACTCGCAGGAGTTGGATTTTAATTATAATTCCTTTTAATTATAAAGAGTGTGAGTTTGATGACCTCACCCAGACTAATCATTTCATCCGATAACAAGCAGTTTCAAAAAGAAACACACTCAGCACACACACACACAATAGCAGAAATTCTCTCAGCCACCTAAGCAGACTAGTCTTTACAATGGTGTGATGCTTGTCTCTGTGGGTGATACAGCTTTGGAGGTGAATCTCCTTAGATATGAAAACAAGGAAATGGATAAGAAGTATTTCAGAGGGTATCTTATCTATTTCCATGCTAGAGCTTCACACTAAGTATGTATGGAGTAACTATAATCTCTATTCAGGGTTTTATTATAGGCATTGCTCAGATATACATAATTGACTGAAAGTCTGACCTTGTTCACACTAGTGAACTTGTTCTCCAGAGAAGAAAACTGATAACAGGCTTCTTTGTCATCAAAGGGTGAAGAAATGTGACAATCTGGGAACTGGTTTTAGGGCCCCATCTGCTAAACCAGAGAGAAATCAAGATTTTACAGTTCTATAAATATTTTAGTGTATCCCATCATTTATGAACTGTGGCAGCTATCATAAAACGTCTCTGACTTTTGTTACAACTGCATATAAGGCCAGAAAATTGCATCTCGTGGTAAACCATAAAAACCTAAGTAAAAGCACCATTCCTTTCAGTATATTCTAAAAATATACAACCTCCCTGTCAGTACATGGCAGAGTAGTTACCACCCCAGGATGCCTGTTTCTTTCTCATTTTTTTATCTGATCTTACCCTGGTCTTTTCAAGCCCTTTTGTATTTCAGTATCTTTTTATGTTTCATAAATAATAGCCATCGCCATGTAACAGCTGAAATAGATTTTAGTTTGTCGCAATATACTGTAAGCAAGAGCCACTGGATCATGATAATTCTGCCGTCCTGTAAGCTTTCATTCTTGATCCAGTGTCTAATTGCTCAAGCTGCCATTCTCCTTTTGTCTCCACTGAGTTTCTTTAGGTGGCGATCAGAAGAGCTGAATTAAGAAACGGTCAGCAGCTTTCTAAGAGGCAGCTACTCCTAAGGAACTATACAGAAAAAAAATACAAGTTAGACCAACTTGGCTGTGAGATTCAAATAACGATTTGTGCTTTGCTCCATCCCGCTTTCCTACACACTCTTGTTCTCCGAGTTTTAAAAATGTTTTATGATACACTCACCATATTTTATCTCTTGAATATGTTTTGATTCTTCTGGTGGCCCCTCAAATATGTAACTGCTCTGAGGATCGTGTGACATTCCAAGGAGGACAGACTGTACAAATTGGCATCATTTGATCAGAGAGCAGAAAGTTCCTCTTCTTATTGGACTGTAATTTGCTAGCCCACTAACGTCAATAAGGTAGTAGACACTAGAGTTTGCAGTCATTTGTGGGAATCTGAGAGCTCTCACTGTATTCTGACATATATCTGATTCTATATGGATTATATCTGGGGTTGCTGGGTAATAATATTACTTTTTGTTCTTTATTTCTTCCACACAAGTGAACATGTGATTCTCAATGTCCAAGCCTGCCTGAACATTTATCATATAAGTCAAATCATTCCCAGCTTATATTTTAATGTTATTTCCACCCCCTTAAAATCCATCTTTCCACTCTAGCTTTCCTCCCTATAAATAAGCCATTTTCATTTGCAGTGAACAATGCCAGGCTAATACTTGGGATGGAGATGTGAGTTTGAGACAATGTGAGGGTGATTTATGGACCATGAATATAGTTTGGGTGCACCGAGATCCATGATGGACTGCCCTGTGTGACTGTGTTCTCAGACATAAGTGGTAAAATTAGGTCATATCCTGGACCTTTCTCCCATACTGTATAGATCCCACTTCTGACCTGGGAAAAAACATTCAGACACAGGCAATCTGAGCAAAGGAAGACTGGACAGAACTCCAGGAAAACTCTGGAGGAGTCTGCAGGGCCTCAGTAGAAAGATTAGTGCCTTGCTGGTGAGGTTTGAGACCCCATTGCCTAGTACTGGAGCTCCTTTCTGGTACTACAGGGCTCCACCCAATAATAACAAGCACAAGAAGATGTTGTACACCTGAGTCTTTAATGGCAGTGACAAGGGGAGGCAATGAACATTGTGACCGAGAAACATTTAATCCAGAGCTTTCAGGATGCACTGACTTGTACTATGACATGCCATAGAATAAAATGCAAAACTAAGAGAAAAATCAGGGCTGAAAACCATCGTGCGAGACAGGCTTATCCTGACTGCAAAGTTAGCACACACATGGCAGTCCTGTGAAACAGCCCTGAAAGCTTTGCCACTTGCTGTCCAAGGTGAGTTGATTTAATATCTCACATCCTCAGTTTCTTCTTCTGTGGAATGGGCTTGCTTGACTCCCAGGATAGTATACTGTCATGACCATGGTACTTGCTAAATATTTTGAACAACATCCCTGTCTACTCATAGTTATTATGAGAATCAAAGTGTATAAGATGACCCACCTCAGCGCCTGAACCAAGAGATAAATACTCGGTTACTGAGTAAGTGAGCTCTTGTTAATATCACTATATCAGTGTGTCTGACACATCGTAAATGTTCAGCAGATTTTGGCTGAATTGAATTAAATTGGACAGATGTATGGAAGTGATATGTAGGGATACATTTCTACTCATTAAAAACAGTTTTGGATGGGGGTATTTCCACTTACACTAACATAGGAAAGAGTGAATTGAATGATTATCTGGTCATGCAAGTGGTCCTAGGCGCTGTGCAGTGTTTACTTTATAGAATTATCATTAAAATGCTGTAAGTTAGGCATTTTTCCACTTCAGTGATAAGGACATTACATTTCAGGGAGAGAAAGTGACTTCCTTATGGTTACACAACCAAATGGCAAAGCCAGGATTTGAATTCAGGTTATCTGGCTCAAAATCAGAAGACAAAGAGGCAAGACGACAGCAGACTAGAGATACTGAAAAGCTCCTGAGTCAGCATTCTGTCAAGACAGAAAAACAATATTAGAATGCCGAGTAATTGAAACAGTGTTGTTGTTTAGTTGCTAAGTTACGCCAGATCCTTTTGTGACCCCATGGACTGTAGCCCACCAGTCTCCACTGTCCATGGGATTTCCCAGGCAAGCATACTGGACTGGGTTTGCCATTTCCTTCTCCGGGGGATCTTCCCAATCCGGGGAACAAACCCACGTCTACTGTGATGACAGGTGGATTCTTTACCATCTAAGCCACCAGGGAAGCCCTATTAAAACAAGACACATGTTAATATTTTACCTAAAAATTCCTAAAAGATCTCTCAAAGTGTTATGATTTGTGAATGCTATAGTAAGCTCTGTCACCTTAAGAAAATAACTTCTATCATTAGAGATCGGCGATTAATGAGTGCTCTGAATTTGTGCTCTCCTCTCGACACCAAGTCCTGGTGGGGCTGGGGCATATGGTTGAGGTGCTGGTGCAAGATTCCCCTGCGTTCCAGGGAGAGAGTTCTCACCTGCTCCCACACAAATGAGCAGAAGGACCTTGCTGGATTAGCCCACCAGTGTCTTCTTTAATTTGTCACAGAGGAACTGAACGTTATGAAAGAGCTTATTTATTGTTGGGGTGTTGTTGCTGCTGCTGTTGTTTCACTAGAATTAAGACCAGTAAGAAGACTTTATAAGGAAGTAGATTTAAATCCTATACAATAAAGAATTTTTCCGATCATTAGAGCAGTTGTCGAGTGTCATCTACTGCAGAAGAGATTTTAATAGCAGAAAATTCAACAGATGATATCTAGGCTGCCTTTTGACAGGAAATGCTGTGATTCTATGCGAGAAGCTATCTTGAAAGCAGATGTTTTATTGATTTGATAATCTTTCATTGTTTAATGGATAATCACAGTTTTTAAAGAGACTAGGAAGTCTTTCTCTGTGGCAGCACGGGAACTGTGAGTTGCGTTATATGGAATCTAGTTGCCCGAACAGGGATCGAACCCAGACCCCCTACATTGGGAGCGTGGAGTCTCAGTCACTGGACCGCCAGGGAAGTCCTGAGCATGAAGTCTTTTTAAAGAAAGACTTTTAAAATAAAATGAAGAAGCCTGGTCGCAGATAAATTTGTTTAATCCTGTAATCTGGACTCATTGAGCACATTGTGTGTTTCGATCAAGGCAAACATGGTTCCAGCCTTGTGAACCGCACAGAACAGTGGGATTTCGTTGTTGACAATGATCCTGGTAGACTCTAACTGTATGTACAAATAAGTGTCTGAAAATTTTGAAAGTTTAGCATTGCAGGCCTGCCAGGGAGGGCTGAAATTTCCATCAAAGAAGGCTCTGACGTGTTTCCGAGGTCCCTCCATACACTGTGCCTTTTGTCATCATTCTTGGTTGGATGCAGCTGTCCAGTCTGAGTGCTGACAAGACAGCTCTTAAGGGCTGCAAGCTCATGCCCAAGCTGCCCACGTATATCCAAAAGTACAAGCCCTCCTTTCTTCCGTCAGTTATGCATTTATGATGGCCCTGATAGAGCGACTGTGGACTGTGGGAATTCATTTCCGAAGCAGGAAGTGAGACCAGGAGGAAGCACAGCAAAGCCGATGCGTGTCTGTCGTGGTAACTAAATCCACGTCTGGGTTTAATCAGAGGGCAGTGGTGAGTCATGATGTGGCGAGCAGGGGGCTTCAGGGCACTAATCAGCAGCAGAAGCCCACATCCAGATGCAGCGTCCATGCTTGACTTCCTGCTCTCCATTGTTGCAGACAGACATCCTTAGAGCAGAAGGTGCAGCAGAGACGGTCGATGCTTCAAGTTCTTGTTTTCACGTTTCACAGCTTTCACAGGAGTGCATTCCCCTAAGACACAGAGACAGGCCAGCACAATAGCATTTATCCCGAGAGCAATGACCTTGTTGGATCTGGATTCCCAGTATCGATGCTTGTCTGCAGCCTCCTGTTCCAGTAGCTCTGTGATTGGACCTACGGGAGATGCTGCGTCTCCCTCTTGTCCATGCTGGCATCTTGCCTGGCTAACAGGGTGTCCCTCCCTCATGTGAGTTATCTCTCTCCCCAAGATCTCAAGGGGACTCCAAGGCAACTTTGCCCGGGGCTTTGTGTTTTGAAAGTCTGCCCCTAGAAAATGTTATCTTTCTGCAGCACATGGGCCTCTGCGGGAAGTGTTCTTCTAAGGAAAGCAAATCATTCTTATTCATCACTGGGTGTTGCCTCACGTGCAGACTCGGAAGTGCACTGCAGTCAAATTACTGTACATAGAGTTACAGAAGGAGGATTAAAGCTCACATTCTGAGGCTACAAGCAGGAGGCTACATCCAGTGTTACTGTTCTTTTAGAAAAAGAACATAAGAGGAACAGAGGCTAGAAAGATCGCCATGTTAACTTCTAGGCCATTTTCCTATTCCATGAACTATATCTGTAATCAACATCAGTTTACACTCAGCAAGTACAAATTGAACTCTGTATACTCAGCAACTCAGCAAGTTGGAGAAGACTCATGAGATTCCCTTGGACTGTGAGGAGATCAAACCGGTCAATCCTAAAAGAAATCAGTCCCGAATAGTCATTGGAAGGACTGATGCTGAAGCTAAAGCTCCCTCCAATACTTTGGCCACCTGATGCGAAAAACTGACTCATTGAAAAAGACTCTGATGCTGGGCAAGGTTGAAGGCAGGAGGCTGAGGGGATGACAGAGTATGATACGGTTGGATGGCATCACCTACTCGATGGACGTGAGCTTGAGCAAGCTCCAGGAGCTGGTGATGGACAGGGAAGCCAGGTGTGCTGCAGTCCACGGGGTCACAAAGAGTTGGACACGACTGAGCAAGTGGACTGATTAATACTCAAGCAAGTTTTGGTATTTGGAATAATATTATTTTTGCAAATAGCAAAAAATATTATTATTACAAACTGTAATAGTTTGTCATGTCCTTACTCAAAATGAAGATTTCGTGCCACTTTTGAATTCTGCCATGAATTTTTAAATTATTTCTTTCATTACTTCATTTGGGATTTGAAATATGAGTTATTAGAGCTTTAAAATCTATTTAAATGTAGATATATCTGACTTTTTCCTTTATTTTCCATGCCCATTTATACTTGAGTGGTTTTCTATAATCAGAAAAAAATATCATTGGTGTCTTAGTTAAATTGGTGATTTTATTTTGCATTTCCTAATGTATAAAAATTAATACAAAGCAAATTAATAAACATTTAGTCAAAAGGGTCTATAATTCTCTACCCCCAGTATAACAGGATGGACTGAAGAAGGCCTTTCTTCACTCTGAGACAAAGTGCACTCCCTCACCATTAACAGAAAGAATTTATACAACAAGTCTAAGTTAACTCTTGATCAAATTCACATCTGAGGAGAGTTCACCCTTGAAATGAATGACTGATGACCTGGTGACGAGTCACTTAGCGATCTTCAGCACAATGGGCAGTTGTTGTCCATAATTTAGGGCAGAAGTTCCATTCTTTTAGGGGACATTCATTTCTGGAAGAAGAATGTCTTGTCAATGCAAGCCCTGAGGAGGAGTCATTACAGACTTGTTGTAAAATATTGTTCTTTTTTAACAAAAGGGATCATCCTGTGGATGGAGAAAGTTATTCTGAACAGGTGTGTCTCCTGGACATTTGAAAGCCAGCAGCTTTTCTACTCTACGCACGTTTCATAAGCTCCTTGACACAGAGCTGTTGGCGGAACTGTTTGCTTTCTCCTGGTTGTATTATTTCTTGTTGGGCTCAACTGTTGACTTGAGCAGAGCAACCTGATATCGTAATTGCATCCAGAGGAAACCCTCCTGTGACCCCCTAGGCTGCCAGGAGTTTACAGCGTCCAGTTTTCACTACCTCTAGGAGGACCACCTTACTTCAAAGGGAAATGGAGGATGTTTTACTTTAGATACAGTCTCAAAACAAGACTCAGTGAAAAGCAACAGAAGGGAGAGCTAGTGAGGGAATATGAAAAAGTTCCCATCGCCTGTTCCCTTTTGTTCTCAACTTTCAGTGCCTTTTCTCACTGCAGGCTTAAGCAACACAGTGGAAAATGGTGCTGCTGTCCCACGAAACTATAAGAATAGTTTTAGGTTAAGGAATTGATTTTGCCATGGCAGAAAAACAAACTAGCACCAAAAAGTTTTGCATTCCGGAAACTTCTGTTCTTGCCCATAATGCTGTCAGCGGTCCTTCAAGCTCTTTGTAATGTCCCAGGGAGCAGTCTTGGGGTGGCAGTGAGCATCATTAACCTAATGACTTGGAGTGCTTTGCCCTGGGCCCCAATTTCCATTCTTACTTTCTCAGGACATAATTTGGTTTAGCCAGGACTTAATTTCTTTAGAGGCTTGAGCCCAGGGACCTCCACAATAATTTCCATGTCCACAGCACTACGTTTTTGGTAGAAAAACATCCAGAAATAACCAACAGACATGCTATACTTGATTAATAAAATTTTAGACTGAGTGCCACTGCCAATTTTATTCCACAACCGCTCCTTCCACTAGTATTTCTACACTTGATCATTAGAGTTGTCATTGAAATGTAGGATAAATAAATAGCTAATAGGTAGATCCCTGGTAACTCAGCGGTAAAGAATCTGCCTGCAATGAAGGAGACACAGGAGACTCGGCTTCAATCCCTGAGTCAGGAAGATCCCCTGGAGAAGGAAATGGCAAGGCACTCCAGGATTCTCACTGGGAAAATCCCATGCAGAGGAGTCCCGTAGGCTACACTCGGTGGGGTCACAAAGAGTTGGACATGACTGAGCACACGCGTGCACAAGCAATAACAATTTTACCTTCTCACTTTTGTGTTGGAGGTGCTGTATAAGAAAAAAACACTTCACAGTCATAAACATCTACGTTTTGAAGTAACTCATAGAAGAGTTTCTTTTGTGCCACTAAAGCACTGGCAGTAACACTATCTGTGCTTGTATTTTATATTATACAGTTCAAGTTCAGCTTGTCTTTTTATCAGGACTTTGGCCTGAAGAGTAAAGGATTCCGGATCTGCGTTCCCTTAGACTGCGCACAGAATGTCTGAGAATGGCTTTCACATTCTGACAACCTCAGAATTTTATTTAAACAAATTCTTCTTCTCCAGTCCCCTACAGAGCAGCTATTGTGCCCTTTTGTTGATTGTAGTGGACACACTGCAGATCTCCAATTACATCCCCGTGGACCACCCACCACAAGGCGGTTTTGTCCCCCCAGAGCAGCAACGCTGGCAGGCTTATACCTCCTGAAGACTGGAGAGAGGCTTCTGTCCAGCCTCACTCTCCACTGGCCCTGAATCTGTGCTTTTCCTGATGGATAACCTAATCAATTACCCCAAACCGCTGAGGAGTATGTCCATCATCTAACATAATAATCATTAGGTGGTAAAAAGAAAACATCATAATGTTCTTTTGGATAGGGAAGTTGACAGCTTCCAGACAACACAGAGCTTTGTCTGGATGTGACACTGTAGTACAGGAACAATCAAGTTGCCTTTGAAAGCCTGTCTGTTCAATCGCTCAGTCGTGGCGACTCTTCTGCGACCCCACGGACTGTAGCAAACCAGGCTCCTCTGTCCATGGGATTCTCCAGGCAAGAATACTGGAGTGGGTTGCCATTTCCTCACCCAGGAGATCTTCCTGACCCAGGAACTGAACCCATGTCTCCTGCATCTCAGGCGGATTCTTTACCCACTTAGCCACCGGAGAAGCCCTGCCTTTGAAATTGCAACTAAGTACAATATGACAGATGATTCCAAGTATTGTCACGAATCTCTGAGTATTTACAATCAATCCTTAAACCTAGCACTTCTTTTGTAATCTTCTGAAGGAGGTAATTTGGTTATTAAAATCTCTTGTTAGTAAAGTAGCATTTGAAAATGTTCTTTGTATATCACTTGAGGCAACGTATATCAAGGTAAATTGTGGGTTGAAAATGATGACGTGGTTCTGAGTAAATAATGTAGATTCTGATTCTTTGCCCTAAATTCTTTTCCCAGTTAAGTTTGGTTTACATGAATATGATTTCTGGAATGGTGTCTTACTCTATTCCACTTTCTTCTTGGTATTTTTCCTGAAAAAATAAGGATACTTCCTTAAATTTGAACAAATCAGATGCTATTTCAATTGGTATGTAAAACTACTCTGAAAATATATTCCTATTTTTATAGTTACATTTACCATACATTTGTAGCTCAAATTTTAAAAAAAGGGATAGCCCGTAAAATTTTATGAGTTAATAGAGTAGCAGAATAAAAAGTAAAAGAATCAAATTTAGTTTCAATTTATTAGTTTGTCTTCACTAACATCAGACAAAATTGTTCTATTATTCAATTTTTTCATTAATAGAAATATGCATAACCCTGGATTTATGTTGCAACATAGAAATGTGGAAAGAATTTTGGGTTTATCTGTGAAAAATATTTTAACTCTTTCAAATATATATTATTCAGTTTCTTCTAAAAATGAATAGCAAAGAGCCACAGTTAAAGATAAATATAAAATGCGTTAGCTGACTTCAACCATTCCTGCTTTTCATTATCACTCAAGAAACTATTCCTTAATAATTGCATCATTATGGATCATATATCCACAATTAGGATGGAAAATATGAGGTTATCAAATTCATGCTGTTTTAAATTTATGGATCAGAATTAAGTATTACTATTATGCACAGTAGACAAACTGATACCCTAAGAGCTTTCCTCTTACTTTTTTTATTCTGCAGTCTTGCTCACCTCTAACACTGTGCATGAATGCTCACACACACACACACACACACACACACACTCACTCTCTCCAGGATCAGTTTTTGATCACGACTGATCAGTTTTTGATCAAAATTGTGATTTTTTTTTTTACTGTGCAGTGTTCGAAGGCATTTATTATGGAACAATAAAAAAATGCTGGTGTTTTGTAGACCATCACTGATGGTAGTGATAGGCCTGCACACATACCTGCAGGTGCGTATAGTCAGTCACTCAGTCGTGTCTGACTCTTTGGGACCCCATGGACTGTAGCCCACCAGGCTCCTCCGATCATGGGACTTTTCCAGGCACATGCAGGTAAATCCCTGATGGCTTAGCGATAAAAGAATCAGCCTGTATTGCAGGAGGCACAGGAGACGTGGGTTTGATCCCTGAATCTGGAAGATCCCCTGGAGGAAGAAATGGGAACCCTCTCCAGCATTCTTGTCAGGAAAACTTCATGGACAGAGGAAACTGGCAGGCTACAGTCCATGGAGTCAAAGAGTTGACACGACTGAGCAACGAACACACTAAGTGTTTATAATCACTTTTAGTAGATCCTGCCAAGTGTTTTCCAGAATGGCTGTGCCAGTGTGTGCTCCTGTCTGCAGCTCCTGAGAGTTCTAGCTGCTGCTAATCCTCACCAGCGCCAACAATCTAACTTCACGTCTTAGTCATTGTGATGTATGCATGGTAGTATTACATTGTGTTTTGAAGTATTTCCTTCAAAACCAACATACTGATGATTTTACAGATATTTCTGGTAGTTTTTGAAATCATTTTTATAGCAAAGTGCAGGCAATGGCATCCTACTCCAGTACCCTTGCCTGAAAAATCCCATGGACGGAGGAGCCTGGTGGGCTGCAGTCCATGGGGTCGCTAAGAGTCAGACACGACTGAGCGACTTCACTTTCACTTTTTACTTTCAAGCATTGGAGAAGGGAATGGCAACCCACTCCAGTATTCTTGCCTGGAGAATCCCAGGGACGGGGGAGCCTGGTGGGCTGCCGTCTCTGGGGTCGCACAGAGTCGGACACGACTGAAGCGATTTAGCAGCAGCAACAGCCCTTCAGGTAGTTTTCTATCATCCTGTCGGGCTGTAGGGTCTCTTTCTTCTCGTCATGTAGGGGTTTGTTGTAGATTCAGAAGATGAGTCCTTTATTAGCGACAAACACTTCAAATACATTCTCCCTGACTATAGAGTTTGCATTTTCCATCTCTTAGTGGTTTATGAGAAAAACAAATTCTTCCCTTTAAAGTGTTTCAACGTCTCATGTTTTCCCTTCAGAATTAGAAGTTTCCGTGTCTTATCTGAGAAATCTTCGCTAAATCAAATCACATGAAGTCTTTTGATTTTTTCTTCTAAAATGTGTATTGTTTTTACCTATCACATTAAGATCTAGAGTCCATCTGAAAACTGGATTTGTGCTAGTGTGTATTTATGTGAGATGAGGATTAAGAGGCGTCATTTTTCCATGTGATTTCTAATGACTCTCAGTGTTATTAACTGAAAACACTATTATTTTACAGTATTCTTTTACTGTAATTTTGCTGCTTTTATTGTAAATCACATGACTGGATACCCATGACAGACAAGTAATCACTTGTCTTTCCTTCCACCAATATGCTATTTTCTATGACTCTTTTAACATGGATTCTTGTTATGTCCTGACAATCCTCTGGCTTTATCCTTCTTATTTAAGACTGTCTTAGTTATTTTTGTTCCTTTCAATTGCCTCATAAATTTTAGTATAAAAAATTTGACTTGTATCTGCGTATACAAACACCTGAAGTTTTGTGGTGTTACAGTCCTTCACCATATAGGTCTACCTTAATTTTCTCCGTAATGTTTGAAATTCTCTGTGTAAAAGTTCATCAATTATTTATTATTTTAGCTTAACTATTTGATGATATTTCATGTTCATGTAAGTGACATTTAAAATTTTTCACTTTCTATTGATGTATGCCAAATAGGAAAAGGAGTACGTCAAGGCTGTATATTGTCACCCTGCTTATTTAACTTATATGCAAAGTACATCATGAGAAACGCTGGACTGGAGGAAAAACAAGTTGGAATCAAGATTGCTGGGAGAAATATCAATAACCTCAAATATGCAGATGACACCACCCTTATGGCAGAAAGTGAAGAGGAGCTAAAAAGCCTCTTGATGAAAGTGAAAGAGGAGAGTGAAAAAGTTGGCTTAAAGCTCAACATTCAGAAAACAAAGATCATGGCATCTGGTCCCATCACTTCATGGGAAATAGATGGGCAAACAGTAGAAACAGTGTCAGACTTTATTTTTTGGGGCTCCAAAATCACTGCAGATGGTGATTGCAGCCATGAAATTAAAAGACGCTTACTCCTTGGAAGAAAAGTTATGACCAACCTAGATAGCATATTCAAAAGCAGAGACATTACTTTGCCAACAAAGGTCCGTCTAGTCAAGGCTATGGTTTTTCCTGTGGTCATGTATGGATGTGAGAGTTGGACTGTGAAGAAGGCTGAGTGCCGAAGAATTGATGCTTTTGAACTGTGGTGTTGGAGAAGACTCTTGAGAGTCCCTTGGACTGCAAGGAGATCCAACCAGTCCATTCTGAAGGAGATCAACCCTGGGATTTCTTTGGAAGGAATGATGCTAAAACTGAAGCTCCAGTACTTTGGCCATCTCATGCGAAGTGTTGACTCATTGGAAAAGACTGATGCTGGGAGGGATTGGGGGCAGGAGGAGAAGGGGACGACCGAGGATGAGATGGCTGGATGGCATCACGGACTCAATGGACGTGAGTCTGAGTGAACTCCGGGAGTGGGTGATGGACAGGGAGGCCTGGCGTGCTGCGTGCGATTCATGGGGTCGCAAGGAGTCGGACATGACTGAGCGACTGAACTGAACTGAACTGAACTGATGTATGCCAGTATATAGAAATGTTATTGATTTCTCTAAATTGATCTTTTATCATCTGATCTTTTGCTTAATCCCTTTATTACTTTTACTAGTTCATCTATAGATGATATGTGTACATCATGTCATCTTTATTTCTTCCTTTGTGCTTGCTTTCTTTTCAGTTTCCTTTGCTTTATTTCCCAAGTTAAGCAGGGTCTCCGTTAAAATGTGAATGGAAATGATGGTGATGATGGTGTCTTTGTTATGTTTTGAGCTTATGGGGATATTTCAGTGTTGCATCACTAAACATTGTTCTTCATGCAATTCTGTTATAAATACATTTATTAGGTTAGAGAAGTTTTTCTCTCCCTACTTTTCAAGATTGCTCTTATGAATAAGTCTTGAATTTAATCAATTTTTGGCATCTATTATAATGGCATTTTTTTCTTTTCCTATTAATGTGAAAAATTACCATGATTTTTTTAAATGTCATGATAAACTTGTCTTCCTAAAAAAAAGAAAAAGGCTTACATTGGTCATGATATGTTGTCACTTTTGTGTATCCTTGCATTTGACTTTCTAACCTTTTAAGATTTTTGTATCTATAATAATGAGAGAGATTTTTTCCTTATTATAATCTGTTTGGCTCTCATGGTCAACTTATGCTGACTTCAGAAATACTTTGAGAAGTTTCACTTTTGAGTATTTTTAGAATTACTGTAGAGGTGATCTGGGCTCAGCTTGTGCTTTATGAGAAGTTTAACTATAGATTCAACCACTTTAATTATGTAGAATAATTCAGATTCTCCATTTTTTCTTATTATGTTACTTTTGAGACCTTGCTTCTTATCTAGGAATCTTTCAATGTGTTCTAAATTTGTAGATTATACTGATCCTAAAATTCTCATGAGGTTGCTTATAACTTGATATATAGGTTACTTAGAAATATTTTGGCTCATTTTCAAACTGCTGGGCATTTCCTAAAATTGTTTTGTTGTTAATTTCTAGCTTCTTTCACTGTGGTCAAAAAAATATATGAATGGTTTTGGTCATTAGAAAAGCGATGAAGCTTACACTGTTTAGTTGCTAAGTTGTGTCCGACTCTTTCAGGCCCCATGGACTGCAGCATGCCAGGCTTCCCTGCCCTTCATGATCTCCTGGAGTTTGCTCAGACTCATGTCCATTGAGTCCATGATGCCATCCAACCATCTCATCCTTTGTTGCCCTCTTCTCTTTTTGCCCTCCATCTTTCCCAGCATCAAGGTCTTTTCCAATGAGTCAGCTCTTGGCATCAGGTAGCCAAAGTATTGGACCTTCAGTTTCAGCATCAGTCCTTCCAATCAATATTCAGGGTTGATTTCCTTTAGAATTGACTGGTTTGATCTCCTTGCTGTCCAAGGGACTTGCAAGAGTCTTCTCCAGCACCACAATTTGAAAGCACTCAGCCTTCTTTATGGTCCAACTTTCACATCTGTACATGACTACAGGAAAAACCATAGCTTTGACTATACATTAGTGTACATTGCCACACGGCATGTGATTGGTCTGGATGAGATTCATGTGATCTTGAGACGTAAACTTTGCTTCCTGTTGTGTTCAGTTTTCTAGATAATGTTATTTAGATCAAATTTGTTGATCATCATCAACTATATTCCTAATAGTATATGTCTGATCTACAATCAGCCTTTGGCAGGAATTACCGCCTTTAATTCACAAATAATCCTATAAGATCAATATTAAAGATGAGATGTCTTATGTATGGAGTTTCATTAATTGAGCAAAAGTACTAAAGCCAATGAATGGCAAAGCTGAGACCCAGGCATAAGTTTCTTTGTCTGCAAAGTTTTGCTTCTCTTTCCTTCACACAACACTGCCTCCTTGCATCACTAAGTAGATATATTTTAGGATGTCTGTCTAGGCCATGATATGCTCTATTCTCCTGAGAAATGCCTTTCTTCTATAAGAACTAACCTATTGCGAAGAGTTGACTCATTGGAAAAGACCCTAATGCTGGGAGGGATTGGGGGCAGGAGGAGAAGGGGACGACCGAGGATGAGATGGCTGGATGGCATCACTGACTCGATGGATGTGAGTCTGAGTGAACTCCGGGAGATGGTGATGGACAGGGAGGCCTGGCGTGCTGCGATTCATGGGGTCGCAAAGAGTCGGACACGACTGAGCGACTGAACTGAACTGAACTGAACCTATGGCAGCTATCTGTGTTCTTAACATACTCCAGACTTGCGGGTGGTTGGGAAAGAGATGAACAACACTTGACCAGTGTTGGACCCCCAGAATCAATCTCTTGGAATGTTTTGAGATAAATTGAGACTAATAGTTGGAAGTTATGTCAAATGATAGCATAAAGGTCAATCCATTTTTTTGCTACCCAGGTTTCCATACTTCTTAATGTCTGTTTGCCTTTTCATTAGCTGCTTTATAATGATTTGTTTCACCAGCAGCTAGATACTCTAATCTTTGCTACAACGCTGCCCTCCAGGCATTTGCCAATTTTTACCTGTGAACTGTGTTCATATACAGAATATATAAATAATTTCTATAAGTCAATAATAAAAAAACACATTAATGAAAATACAGGCAAAAGACAATCAGCTGATGATGTGATGGTTGTATTCAGTTTCCAAAAAGCTATCAAGCTATCCTATTCAGTTTCCAAAAAGCTATCAAGCTATCCGGAGCAGCTAAGCCCTTGTGCCACGACCACTGAGCCTGTGCTCCAAGGCCCACAAGTCACAGCTCAAGGCCCACAAGTCACACCCGCAACTTCTGAAGCCCATGCACTCTAGAGCCTCTTCTCCACAAGAGACGCCACCACAGCGAGAAGCCCACACATTCGAACTGGAGGTCCAGTTGCAGCTCTCACTCACCGCAGCTAGAGAAGAGCCCACGCATCAGTGAAGACCCGGGACAGTCAAAAACTGCTTAATAGTCTAATTGGAAGCTCAATGGATATCTTGCTCCAAGGCACCATCAAATCTGATTAAAGGAAAAAAGTGATTTTCATCACAGAAAATGAAAACATATATACATTAACATTCACAGTTAAACATAAAGCATATAAATACACATTTTATTTTCGCTCATCTTTGATATCATGTTTATTGGTCAGTTGATTAAATTTCCTCATATTTTCCTGTGACCTTTTGACCAAAACTGCACTCATGTGTCCTTCTAGTGCCCAGTTTTTGTCTTAATTGGATGGAGAGCATGAAGATACCACAACTGGAGGAAAAGCATTCGGAACAGTGAAGACTCAGCACAGCCAATAAATAAATAAAATCACTTTTAAAAGATCTATCAAGCTGAATCCTGTGATTTGTGTACTTTTTTCTGGGTAGTATATTTAAATATGAAAATATTCTTTAAAACTTTATAGGTACTTTCTAATGCATTTAAAATTATAGAAATATCTAACTTTCTCTGTTTCTCCGTATCAAGCTCCATATGAGATGGTTTTCTTTTTCTCAGATACAACAAGTCTTTATGTTTTCTTCTTCAACAGTTCTGCCCATCTTGAAACAGTATTTGGTGCTGATACTGAAAAATAGGACATGGGTCCCTCCCAGGCATTTTAAAATGGAGGTCCCTCCCATACGCCTGTGACGTTGATGAACTGCTCTATGAAGGAGGAGGATAAAGTTTAGAATCAATTCCTTCACAGGCACTACTAGTCACCTCCTGCCACAAAGTACTGAAAGATCAAAAGAAGCATACTTTTGCCACTCAAATGCCCCTGAGATCTTTCCCCAGTGCTATTATGTTGTATTAATAATAACTTTTAAACAGAAATTAACTCTTAAATAGAAATTTAAATAGTGAAGTTTTCACAAAGTGGAACAAACAAGCTTTGAAGCATTAATCACTTAGAATAAGTATGAGAAACACAAAGAAAAATACATAGTTCTCCCGAACATTGACCACTAGTTAGAATTGAATTTCCAAGAGCCCTGTTTTGAATCAAGCGAACCTGAATGGTTCTTCTTTAAAAGCAGAATGAAAGGACTGAAAGGAAAAAAAAAAAGGAAAAAGGATGAAAGGAAGGAAAGGAGAAAGGAAGAAAGAAGGAATGAGGCCTCCGTATGAAAATGCACATTACTACAGTCCCAGCAGAGTCTTAATAGTTTTACAACTACGGTAATAGCTGCTGATTAAATATTTAATTAATAATATCTGGCTCTGAATACTTCTTTTTTTAATTTGAAGTATAGTTGATTTACAATGTTGTCTTAGTTTCTGGTGTACAGCAAAATGATATTTATGTGTGTGTGTGTGTGTGTGTGTGTGTGTGTATCAATCACTTCAACACAAAAAAAGAAATATGTATACCACACACACATACAAAATGTGTGAACTTATGTTTCTGAATCACTTATATATGTGAATCACTTTTATCACACCACATTTTCTTTATCCATTCATCTATCAATGGATATTTGAATTGCTTCCAAATGGAATTGCTTCCATGTCTTGGCTATTGTAAACAGTACTGCAGTGAACACTGGGAGTGCAAGTATCTTTTCCGAATAGTTTTCTCCAGATCCATGTCCAGGAGTGGGATTGTAGGATCATATAGGTAACTCTATTTTTTGTTTTTTTAAGGCCTCCATACTGTTCTCTGTAGTGGTTGTACCAATTTACATTCCCACCAACAGTGCAGGAGGGTTCCTTTTTCTCCACACCCTTTCCAGCGTTTATTGTTTGTAGACTTTTTGATGTCAACCGTTCTGACTTCTGTGAAGTGATACCTCATTGTAGTTTTCATTTGCATTTATCTAATAATTGGCTTCCCTTGTGGTTCAGCTGGTAACGTGGGGGACCTGGGTTCGATCTCTGGGTTGGGAAGATCCCTTGGAGAAGGGAATGGCTACCTACTGCAGTATTCTGGCCTGCAAAACTATAAACCACAGCCATGAAGTGCATTAAGCTATAATTTAGAAAACTCCAACTGGTCATTGAAAGCTGTGTTAGCTGGGATGTTCCATAAAAACCTCATTGGATGCTGAAACAAACAAAATAATGTGCAAATAGACAAAACAGAAAAGTGAGGACAAATAATTGTGTAAAAATACTTTGAGAAAGGATAAGGCAATTATGCATAAAGCAAGACATGTTTTGAATCACCTTATGTTAGCTTAAATTGGAAAAGGAGGAAACAACTTTGCATCTTGGTAGAAAAGAAAGCCATTTCGCTGTTCTTGGAATGATCAGACTCTACAATTGTCTGGAGTCACCCTGGAGACCAGAAGGACTGGAAGAGTGTGAACAGATAGAGCCATGCTGAAAGAGTTCACAGATGAAATATAAATATGTATAGCAGTTTGCCACCAAGGGCATCTTGATCGCAAGCAGACCTTACTGAAAAGCCCCTAGCCATTTTTTGTTTGTTTGTTTAAAAAAGCAAAACCAAACACACACACACATACACACACACACACACACACACACCATGGAATTATAAAGTAAAATATGACTGGGGTTGAAATCTACCTTTCAGAGGGATGAAAAAGAAATACAAAGCATGACCTCTAACTACAGACTTTTCAGTTTACTAAGGAGTTCTGGGGAAGCTTGTGTGAGAAACTCAGTAATAAATTAGTAACTGCTTATAATAATAGATATGCTTAGAATACTTGAGTGCCTCTGAAGAAGCTTTGCTGGTGAAGTGGGAGAAAGCCAGTGAGTTATTTTTATGACAAAGTCTCCCATGTGTCATTCTTGTTTCCGTGGTGTCTATAACTACGAATCAAGAAAAAATATAATAATTTTAAATTTCAGATATACATTTATTTTTTATATTTGTAATAATTGATATTGAATTAAATTTTGTAAGGACAGGTACAGCAGAGAATGAGGGCTTCCCAGGTGGCGCTAGTGGTAAAGAATCCATCTGCCAGTGCAAGAGACACAGCAGACCTGGGTTCGATTCCTGGGTCTGGAAGAAGGAAATGGAAACCCACCCCAGTATTCTTGCCTGGGAAGTCTCATGGACAGAGGTGCCTGGCAGGCTACAGCCCATGGAGTCTCAAAAGAGTCAGACACAACTGAGCACACACAAAGAGGACAACAGAGGGTTGAAAATATATGTGCCTTTTGAGTCAGCTTAACCTAGATTCAAATTCTAATCCGGCTATTGACTAGCTACATGACCTTGTACAAGAACAGCCTCTCTGAGCCTCAGTTTCTTCTTCTCCAAAATGATGGAGATCACTCTTATTTGTACTTAAGGAAGCTTTGATGAAAATAGTGATCGTCTTTACCAACAAGATAAGAAGAAAAATATTCGTCTCCTACAAAGTTTCAGATTGTTTTCTAAGTCAGTTGTTTCTCTGTCAGTAATTTGTTGGGGAAAAAAATTTTTTTTTAAATTTTTACTAAGCCTATTCTTTTCCAGCCAAAACACAACAAAGCCTAAGAAACAGTTTACTTTTTTGGAAAAAAAGAAAAAGTTGTACAAATGTATGTACTGTTATATGTGGCGTACTTTATAGTTCTCATAACTCCTTAATTACCTTTTAGCTGGGGAATCACAGTGGAAAAAAGCTGAATTGAAATTAGACATTCATGACTGGTTTTATAATTTGAATAATAATGGCCTGTAGTTGAGGCAACACAGCACTATTCATTGGCAATTGGTAATAGCGAAACTTCTTAAGTATGTCTCTGGCTTCAGTACTTGGAACTGTTAGACCGTTTTATGCATGACCATTTTATAAACAAAACAAATATTTCTCCTCTGTATTTAAAGTAATTTTTTTTCCCGCAGGCTGTGTGATTCCACTGGCAGAATGAGCTCAATGGTAAGACTGAATGAGCTGATTTTCCTTCAGATGTGACGGCAACACTTAAGCACAGAGACTTATTTGTAAGTATGCAAACAAGGATTTTGTGTTACAGAAACATTTTATAGATTTCTGCACCAGAGGCCATTGATGAGATGCCATAAGCAATGGAAAATTAGTTGGGCAGCTGGAGAAATAACCTTGATTCAGCCCCCGCTGGCCACAGCACCCTACATTAGTCATGTAACCACTTCTGGCCTTAGACTTCCTTCCTGACAAGGTCATGTGGACTGTGTGACCTCTAAGTGTTTCTTCGGGCCTCATGTAATCTATGAGTCATGATAGACAAACCCCAATGACCGGAAAGAATTAATTTCTCTTTTAAAATCCTGCCTCTAATATTTCAATCGCAAATAGCAATACCTTAACCAGTGTGGTGGTTACATGAGTGTTTGTTTTATAGTTATTCACTATGACCTACACTTTTATTTAATGAACTTTCTGTGGATATATGTTATAAATCAATCTTTACATGTTTATAAAGACTAAATAAGTACAGGAATGTGACAGTTAAAATACATTTTTTTTTTCTTATAGGGCAGTGCAAAGTACAAACATTTTTAAAATTATTTGCTTTTTAAGCTGGTGTCCCCTTGACAGTCTTGTGATGGTCTATTGTTTTCCTGAACTATCTTCCTCAAACTTAATAACAAATGCACCACTGATGTCCTATAAACTAATTAGACACAGAGATTTGGAAAGAAGTTCCATCTTCTCGAAAAGCATTGTTATCACCTATGTAATGTTGTCCAAGAGTGCTTCCTAGGTGGCTGGGTGGTAAAGAACCTACCTGCAATGCAGACAACACAGGTTTGATCCATGGGTCAAGAAGATCCCCTAGAGAAGGAAATGGCAATCCATTCCAATATTCTTGCCTGGAGAATTCCATGGACAGAGGAGCAGCCCATGGGGTCCCAAAGAGTCTTATAGAGCTGAGCAACTGAGCACACACCCACATACTGTCTAAGAGGCAGACGCTTGGAGCTTATCAAGTTCTTCTGCTCATTCATCTTGTGATTGAAGTGTGTTTATTCTTATGCCTCCCCGTGTGCATAGCAACACTCTTTCTCTTCGTGTTGGAAATAAGATGACCAAAAGCCTTTTGTTACCACCCCCAGCACCCGCCTTAACGCAGGAGCAGTTTAGATCATGTCCTTCCAGGTGACTTCTTTTTGGTTGCTCCTTTGTTCTGTTTGGCTGTGGTCTCAAATCTCTTTGAGTGTATATAGTATTGAACTAAATCCTCCAAACACTCTAAAATCCCCCCAGTGCTCATGAACTTTAACCACTTTGTCTTCACCACATGCTTTCCCAGCAACTGTAGATGTATATAGAGCCTAAGTTGCAAATCCTTTTATCCTTAATGAGAATACTGGAGGCCACTGGGGAAATCCTGAGGTTTTATGATTTGTGGAAAACAGGCAGAACCAGAAAGGGTTACTTGAGACACCAAATAATGATATTTGTGTTTTTTTTTACATTTTGTTAGCAAATTGTATGCCTATGACTTAGAAGTGGGGGGATTTCTCTGTTCTTTCTACCATTTCCCTTTCCCATTGCCATCTCCAAACTTCTTTCCTTATGACTTTTTTTT
The DNA here is from genome assembly GCA_006408695.1 of Aepyceros melampus. Lineage (NCBI taxonomy): Eukaryota > Metazoa > Chordata > Mammalia > Artiodactyla > Bovidae > Aepyceros > Aepyceros melampus. Next base: position 30,808 of record SJXQ01000204.1, on the reverse strand, counting down.
TTTTTTTGCACTAAACATTAAGCTCATTGATTACCCGGATGGCACCAAGTGACCTAATGACGTGTCAGTCTTAATGAGAAAAGCAAGCGGCTGTCTGTGATGTGGCCGAGCTTGGCCACCCCCCACCGCGTCCCGGCATGTCAGACTTAGTCCCCTTTAGGAGAGGGGAGCATGGAAAATCAACAGAGACCCGCCCGGTGCCTCTTCACAGAATGGACATGGGCATGGCTATTTAGCCTGTAAAAGGGGGCGCATTTGCACAAATGGGAGTGAACATAAGGAGTCCTTCAGCAAAGAATGGGACCTTGGCAAATTTATAGACTCCCCTGAAAGAAAGTGATTACAGATCATTATCCAATTGAGGCAGATTGATGGGCTGGGGTCAAAGTAATATTGCAGATCTCACAGAGGGCACAATGGCTGCTTGTCACAGTGAAAAAAAGAAAGGGCGGGGGTGGGGGTGGGGGAGACAGCCACACAGAGAGGCAAGGCTTAAGCTTTACCAACTGCTCTGAAAGGGCCTAGATGTGTATGTCGTTACTTTTCTTGAGCTCCATGTTTTATTTTATCTTCCAAAGGCCACGCCATTGAGATCAAATTGAGCATTCAAACGTACCCCAATGAAGAACATACAAAGGCCCTTAGAGATAGACCACAGCACTCATTATTTTTTTCTTCCAAAAAGCACTAAAGCAACATAATTGGGGAAGAGGATGGACCACATAAAAATGCTTAGTTCCTCCTTTCTCTCCCTCTTTCTCTCTCTCTCTCTCTCTCAAGTGGAACTATCGCATAAAATATGAATATGCAAAAAGAAATAATAATAAGCAGAAGGTCTTAATGTCTATAAGTGAAACACCCTTAAGCTGACAGCTAGGGGATGAGCAGATCTGACTTTGAAACTTTGCAACAACTGTCCAGGCCTAACGTGGCAGTCCTGAAATGGAATAAAACAGGGCGAGATGTGTTCCCATTGCTTCTTTCTATTGATTCCTGCGTGTTTAAAAGTGCTTTGCATTCATGCGTTTTACAAAATGCAATACAAAGGACGGAAGAATAGCCAGCATGCCCAGGTGCATTCGCCTTTCATTTTGCAATAGGTTTTTGGGACCTAGAGAGTTAGAAGTTATCAGGCAAACATGTATTCAGAGGAGATCCGGTTTTTATCTACTTTGTTGGGGTCCAGAGAGTATTAGCAAGTAAAAATGAACAGATTTATATTCTGAATGTATTTTACCAGGAAGAAGCATAGTCATTTTTTTCCCCACATATAGACTATTCTTGAACAATAAAGTTATTTGATTTCTCTAAGATATATACAGCTAGAATTTAAGGATAGATAGATGATAGATAGAGACATAGATAAAATTGGAGGAAAAGAAAAGAAGGAAAGAAAAACCTCAGTTGGGGAATAGGGAATTTTTTAGCTTTCTCCTTCATGATAAAATTAAAGTTATGAATCAATCACTTGTGTCATCTTTTCTTATTAAGGCAAATCAGCTAAGCTATAACAAGTGGTAATATTATTATTTTTTTGTTCGTTTTTATAAGTATATAAGTAGCTTACTTGCTTTTATCATTAGACATCATGGATATGTTTCAAATTCTTGAGTTCAGATATAAATGAGAACACTCACAAATGAAGATTTCCTTCTCAGCACTGCTCTTTGTTTTTTTTTTTTTTTCCCCTGTTTCCCCTGATCACAAGGTCTTCACTGTTTTCTAATGAGCTCTTAATGAGCTGTCAATTGCTTATGTAAATAGAGAAGGAAACAGACACTGAGGGGATGCTGGATATTCAGTTAAAATTTGACACTGCCTAACCTCTCAAAGTTATTAAAAATGTAGATTGCTCCAACTTAATAGCTAGCCTCGACTCTCCCTTTCTTTCACTTCTCTACTTTCTGTGAGTATGCCATTTGAAAGACTCAGAGATACCATCACTTTACTTCTAGATTACTAGCTTTATATTTAAAAATACTGCATACATAATTAAAGTTTCATGTTGAATGCACTATAGAGATGTAGGTTAAAAGAAAAAAAAAGTGAAAATTGTTTCATCTTATTTGTGATACTTATGCTAAAAGACTGGGAGTGTGTTTGCTGGATTGATAATGGCAGTTGTCTCTGGTGGGGAGAGAAATAGAAATAGACTTTTTTTTTAAATATGTACATATTGCTTGGATAAATTTAACAGAAATTAAAGATTTAATTAAAAACATTTCCCTGTCCCTGAAAATGATTTCCTGAAAATATCTGGGATTCGTGAACATTTACAAAGAAATTGAATTTTTAAATCTATTTTCATTGTGTATTTTACTCCAGTTTTATTTCAGAGTCACTGATGTGTAAATCTGTGTTATGTCTTTTTCCTAAATATGCTGCATTCATGCACATATTGAGACTCTGAAGGGTTTCTAGGTAACTCCTTAGGAACTAGAGTTCTTCAACGGAGATTGGAAGGGTAATTTGCAATGTGGATATCATACTGCAGAAACGACATGTCAGAACTGATGTTCGAGGCCTTCACGTATGCTGCAGGACAAGCTAATTGAGACCAGTGATTGAACTGAGCATCCCAAGTTAGGAGGGGATTTGGGGGAGTGTTGGGCAGTTATGGTGCTAATTAATTTGCTGCTGCTTCACACTGAGATAAGGATTGGGCTGGTTTCATAGATGTCCCAAATTCCTTCCTGCAATACCAGCCCTGGGGTCTCAAATTTATTGGCAGTTGGGAATTATAGACCCAGAATGTGACATCTTTTCCCGAATGTCCAGACACCTGGAGTTCTCAAGGGGACCCTGATTTCATTAAGTATCTAAGGCGAGAAAAGTTCTGAGGAAACGGGGCAAGGAGAGATGGTGAGTGGGAGTTCCCAAAGGTAATCGGAACCACTTTTCCATTTATCCAGGATGGATCCTGCCTTGACACCAGGACCCATAAGATGCTTGATGCCCCTTCAGAAACAAAGATCTACCTGACAATACACAACTGTCGAGCGAATTCACTGAGATTGTAACTCACATGGACTTGATTGCTCTTTCTCTTGTTTCATGAAATGGTAATGGAGAAAATCCGAGCCACTGTCGATAGCTCTGAAACCTGTCAGGGTTCTGCACTGTATCCGGTAGGAGGTAAGCGCAATTCAGGTTATCTTGGCACAAAAAGATTGGCACGTTTCTTTATAGCCTTGTATCCTCTTGGCAAGATTACCGTCTTCCTATAGGGGGCCTTTTATACACTGTGAGTTTCTGTAGTAAATCCAGAAATTATGAGACTTTCTGTGAAAGGCAGGCTGAATTCAGACATTAGTAGAAAGAACTGGGAAAAGGGAACGGTGGAAAATTCTTAAACAGATGGGAATACCAGACCACTTGACCTGCCTCCTGCAAAACCTGTATTCAGGTCAAGAAGCAGCACTTATAACTGGAACATAGAACAATGGGCTGGTTCTAATGGGAAAGGAGTACGTCAAGGCTGTATATTGTCACCCTGCTTATTTCCTTCTATGCAGAGTACATCATGCAAAAAGCCAGGCTGGTTGAAGCACAAGCTGGAATCAAGATAGCTGGGAGAAATATCAATAACCTCAGATATGAAGATGACACCACCCTTATGGCAGAAAGCAAAGAGGAACTGAAGAGCCTCTTGATGAAAGTGAAAGAGGAGAGTGAAAAAGTGGGCTTAAAACTCAACATTCAGAAAACTAAGATCATGGCATCTGGTCCCTTCACTTCATGGCAAATAGATGGGGAAACAGTGGAAATAGTGACAGACTTTATTTTATTGGGCTCCAAAATCACTGTGGACAGTGACTGTAGCCATGCAATTAAAAGACACTTGCTCCTTGGAAGAAAAGCTATGACAAACCTAGACAGCATATTCAAAAGCAGAGACATTACTTTGACAATCTGTATTGTCAAAGCTATGGTTTTTCCAGTAGCGATATATGGATGTGAGAGTTGGACAATAAAGAAGGCTGAGCTCTGAAGAATTGATGCTTTTGAACTGTGGTGTTGGAGAAGACTCTTGAGAGTCCCTTGGACTGCAAGGGTATCAAACTAGTCATTCTTAAAGGAGATCAATCCTGAATACACAATGGAGGAACTGATGCTGAGGCTGGAGATCCAATAGTTAGGCCACCTGATGTGAAAAGCCGACTCATTGGAAAAGACCCTGATGCTGGGAAAGATTGAAGGCAGGGGAGAAGGGAAAAACAGAGGATGAGATGGTTGTATGGCATCACCGACTCAGTGGACATGAGCTTGAGCAGGCTTCAGGAGATGGTGATGGACAGGGAAGCCTGAGGTGCTGCAGCCCAGACTCAGTTGTATCGAACACAACTGAGTGACTGAACGACAGCAAATCAAAATGCAGATGAAGTTACCAACTTGATATAGTTTGACTTTTCTCTTGTAAAAGATGCCTGTTTAGATTGCTGTCTTCACGTGTATACTATGAGAGAATACTTACGGCTTACATAGTGTTCTCTAGAAATAGGCTGATTGTGAGTAATAAATTCTTTAGAGGATTGTAGCTAAATTGTTAGAAGTAGGTTTCCATACTATATGTGTGTTCAACTCAGTTTAGGTAACTCAGGTTTTACACTGTTTTGGCAGACTGAGTAACCGTTTTGATAAAAACAAAATGCATTTATTTACATAGATATTTTGTAAAGAAATTGGAAAAATATTTTGGGAGGCTGTGATTACTTGTGACAAAGTAGAGAAAAAGATATAATTTTTATCAGTCTGATGTATTTCTATAGCTAATCGGGATCATGCCAGGCTGTGAAGGGTGTTTGGGGCCTGACTGATTTACTTCATATTTCTCCAGTTACCCATGATTGTCTAAAATACTGTCTAGAATGCCTTCTAGAATTTTGGAAAAATAAAAGAAAGTGATGAATCCCTATATACTTCTGTTATTAATCTGAATTAAGTTGGAATAAATAACACTGTTTTCATGTTATAGTATTTGTTTATATGATATTTTTATCAAAATAGCCTAAGAATAAAATAGATTATACCCCCTACACAAAGTATTTTAGGAGTATTCCAGCCAGTTAAAATGAAATACCTCCTTAAACCGACACTTTTCTCAGCTTTAGTTGACTGTTATATATGTAGGAGATAGATTAGAGTATTGTGGTTAATTCTTATAAGTATCCCCAAAATTCTTATCATCATAACAGCTTTGTTTTTAAAGTGTTATAATTTCAAATATTATTTTTGATACATTTTATTTAATCCTTATAGAACATTATAGATGACTTCAACAGTAACAAAACATAAACAATTTCTCAACAAAATACAGATGCTAAGGGAAATATAAACATAATGGGCTTCCTTGGTGGCTCAGTGGTAAAGAAAATCTGCCGGCAATGCAGATGCCGCCAGTTCCATCCCTGGATCAGGAAGATTCCCTGGAGAAGGGAGTGGCTACCTGCTCCAGTATTCTTGCCTGGGAAATCCCATGGACAGAGGAGCCTGGTTGGGGGCAGTCCTTGGAGTCACAAAAGAGTCAGACACAACTTTGCGGCTAAACACAACAACGTCTTACCACCTTCCTCAAAGCCTGCCTGAGTCTGTTGGGTGACAACAGGCCCCACGCTGGAGTGGAGCTGGATGCGTCCATTCTTGGGACGGCTTCTAGATCTCCACATTTGAAAGTCTGCGTAGTTCCTCACAATTGCTCACAATATCCCTGCTGTGTTGCAGCCATTAGGTGTCCCAGAGGTCTCTGAGTTGAAAATGAAGGACCACGGCTCAGCCCCTGGGCCCCTGTTTGCATCGTATTAGGTGAAAACAACTCGGTAAATGTGGTGGAGGCCATTCTTTCGGGCTCAGAGACGAGCCCCTCCTAATAGATTCTAATTATCCAGGCCAAATTCAACTTTGCTGAAGCCAATGGAAAGCCATTTAATACGCTTTCACTAGTCTGATAAAGCACTTCTTGAATATTAATTGTGTACATTGCACTGGTAAGACAATTTTAAAGAAACGTAATAACTTCACACACAGTTTGGCCTAAAAGAATTAACGGAACTCCCAAGAAGTGAATCATTTGTTCCACAGAAGTAGTCTGGCACACTGAAAGATGTGCTTTACTCGTTACTGATAGAACAAAGTAGGATTTCTCCAGCATATTCTCCACATAACATAGGTAAACCTTACCAGTGTATAATTCTGCCCCAGTTCTCCTCATCATGAAATTCCAGTGTCTAGTCACAGCTGTGGCATATTTATTTTTACATGTTCAAAGTATGTCTTTTCCCCAAATTGGCCAAAACATTTATTTTCCTTCCCCTCCAAAATAAGTCTTCACAATAGAACGTCAATTTTATTCATGCAGAATGTTATATTTTTCAGCCTTGAAAATTGTTTCACTTCTCTGTAAAGTCTTACATTAAACTTCAAAGCCTAACCACAAAATCTTTCCCAATCTTGCAATACTACCAAACTTAGATTTTCCCCAACTTTTGCCAGAAAATAAAATTTGTTTTGTGCCATAATTGTTTTTTCTAAGAAAGAAGTCTCCCTAGAGGTTAAGAAAAAGAAAACTAACCACTGTACCATGTAAAAGACAGCATAACACAAGCAATATGTGTCAAAAACAAAACGTACCAAAGGCAAGGTATCAGTTTATTGTGAAAAACTGATTATGCCATGTGCCATCACAAGGTAGCTGATTGTTTATCAAAATGAACAAATTGACTGTGCTTGGACCAGAGTAAATACATTAACTATCCTTTCTCAGAAATGCTTTGCTATAAACCCACCCTTGGGGGGCAGTTCTCCTTGAGTTTCCTCGCTTACTGATAATGTGTTTGACCAAATGTAGATAGAATGGTCTGGGTCTGGCACCCACCAGGCTCCACTGTCCATTGAATTCTCCAGGCAAGAATACTGGAATGGACTGCCATTTCCTCCCCCAGGAGATCTTCCCAACCCAGGGATCGAACCTGTATCTCCTGGGTCTCCTGCACTGGCACGTGAACTCTTACCACTGAGCCACCTGAGAAACCCACTCCAGGGTTAGAAATTGTAAGAATTTTCAGATGAGTCAGTGGTTCCGTAGCTCTGATTGCTTCTTGGCTTGACTAAGGATGTAATTCTAAATCTTCTAGAGAGACAGTGCCCTCACTGCTCCACATCTCTCTGGAGCCTTCTGCAATGCTGAGGTCCTGCATTTGGACCCTGACTGACTGAGCTGAATTTTCTGGGTTGCTGATCCTCTTTGCCCGGTAGCACATCTTTGCGTTGTACTAGCTCTGGTTAATAATTGCATCAAGGCACTGAAGCATATTTCCTTGAAGCAGGAAAAATGCCTGGTTCTTCATTTGACATTTGGTCTCATCATTCACAGAGAGGTGGGCCAGGTTACTCTTAGGAGGGCATGGGCATTGAAAACTACTCTGCTTTATAAGGGATCTGATGAAATTTGTCCGAAAATCTGCCTTTAGATTTTGTTTGGTTAGCAACTGGAAAACAAGCAAGAAAGCAAGATAGATTATCTAGCTTTTTTTAAGTAAAGACAGTTTCTACACAATGGACAGTTGATGCAATAGGGCCCTCCTGTGGACCCAGGGAGGTCATTCTTAAAACTCCCAATTAATCTTCCTTGCTGGTGATGTCTGCTTTCTGACGCAAGTTCTTCAAGTGTTTTCAAGTACAGAAATGGCAACTAATAATTGCCATTTGCACCATGAGTTAAAAAAATTTTTTTTGTTTATTTATTTCCACACAAGAAAAAGCTTATTTTGTCTCTTAAAATCTTGACATCAAGAATTATATTTTTAAATATAATAATGCTATCCAGACTTGAGATACTTTCTTTTGCTTGAGTTTTATGAGAGCAAAAAAGTTGGGAGGGTAAAGATACATCCTTAATATCCTAAAGGAAATCTAGGCGAAGTCACTCACCCAAATTATATTGACCATAAAGACTTCACGGGGCCATTTCATTAGTTTATGAGGCAAAATTAAATAAAACGGGACCTTAAATGAATTATAACCAGCTTGTGGAATAACAAATATATTGTGCATGGGAAAACTAGCTCCATGTGACTTGCACAGCCACCATATGTAAAAACGCCTATTATTTGTCCTGTCTCTTTGAAAATCATTTTATTGGAATGTATCAGCTAAAGCAAAACACATGACCATCTCGTTGGTACATGAAAGAAACCACTGAAGACAAGTCTCTGCCCAGCCCCCACACCCAGCATGTGAGCACTCTGGGAAAACAGCCCGAAGGAGTTCTTTTCTTTTCTTTCTCTTTTTATCGGCATCTATGTACCAGCAAGTGCATCACATGCACCCTCCACCGTTAGCTGCCTCTGCCTAAAAAAAATTTGGTCAACATTTAAGCATTCGCTTCATGAAAGGCTAGCCTATTGAAAGCTCTGTTGGCCAGAGGAGCGGCTTGGGTTCGTCTCTCTAACTTCCTGGATCCCTGTAAGTGCTGCTCGGCGGCCCATTCATGTGACCCTGCCCAGGCCCTGGACATCAAGACAACACTGTGAGGTTGGAGCCCACACTGTCTGCTGTGGACCTCAGGCTTGATTTCTAAGACGTCCTTTGTTTTGCACACTGCAGCAGGTGGCACTTATATTGAATGCTCAGCGCCAACTTGTGCCTGGAACGTGCCCTCAGGTGATCTTCTGGGAAAGGGGTGCAGCTATAGTACAGCAAGGTGTCTAGGTTATCCGTAGGAATCTTCATCAGAGACAGTGCACCATGAATTTAAGGCTAACTGCTGCAGCAAATGCTAAGTGGCTGTTACCCGAACTTGCTTTTGAGGTTTGGTTGTATAGAAAGAGTCATACATGCACAAATGCCTGCTCAGTCGTGTCCAACTCTTTGCGACCCCACAGACTGTAGCCTGCCAGGCTCCTCTGTCCATGGAGTATTCCAGGCAGGAATACTGGAGTGGGTTGCTATTTTCTACTCCCAATGATAAATCCAATATAAAAGAAGTTCTTTGATCAAAGAAGTTATGTCAAATTATTTCAATGTTTCCACAGTACTAAGTGTAGCATGAGAACTTGGTATTATCACATTTTACACAGAAAATGCATTCAGTAGATAACTGCCTACCCATTGTGTGTTAACATCAGTCACAGATTGAAATAGCAGGTCCTAGACTGTTAATTTAGAAGGCCAGAGAGGACCACATTTGCTGAGTATACTCCTATGCAGTCATCACTGAGTCATCATTATTTTTAAACAAATAATCTCATTTATTTATATTTAATTAAAAAAAGATTCAAGTTCTAATTGGTCTTCATCATTAAAAATCTGTGTGATTGAATAAATAACATCACCTCCCCTGAGTCTTGAATTTTCATCTAAAAAATGAGGAGGCTGTTTTAGATCATCTTGAATGCCTCAAATTTCCACGCACACATTTCTTTCAACTCTATAACTGTTCTTTCATGGCTATTAAAAATTTCAGAAAGCAAACATACAGATAGCTAATAAACACATGAAAAAATGCTCAACATCTCTCATTATTAGAGAAATGCAAATCAAAACTATGATGAAGTATCACCTCACACCAGTCAGAACGGGCATTATCGGAATGTCTACAAACAACAAATGCTGGAGAGGGTGTGGAGCGAAGGGCAGCCTTTGCACTGTCGATGGGAATGTAAATTGATACAGCCACTGTGGAGACAGGATGGAGATTCCTGAAAAAACTAAGAATAAAACTACCATATGACCCAGCAGTCCCTCTGCTGGGCACATACTCTGAGAAAAGCCGTAACTGAAAAAGACGCATGCACCCCAATGTTCATTGCAGCGCTGTTTACAATAGCTAGAACACGGAAGCAACCTAGATGTCCACTGACAGATGAAGGGATAAAGAAGCTGTGGTACATATACACAATGGAATATTACTCAGCCATAAAATGGAATGCATTTGAGTCAGCTCTGATGAGGTGGATGAACCTAGAGCCGATTATACAGAGTTGTGTGGAATCTAGGAAAATGGCACTGATCATTCTGCAGGGCAGCAGTGGAGACAGAGACATAGAGAACAGCCTCGTGGTCACAGGGGAGGGCAGGGGAGGGTGGGGTAAATTGAGCCAGTAACACTGAAACATACGCATGACCATGTGTAAAACACATAGCCGGGGGGAATTTGCTGAATGACACAGGGAGCTCAAACGTGGTGCTCTGTGACAAACTAGAGCAGCAGAATGGGGAGGGAGGTGGGAGGGACGTTCAAGAGGGAAGGGCTGATATCTGTGGCTGTATCATGTTGGTATATGGCAGAGACCAACACAATATTGTAAAGCAATGATCCTCCTATTAAAAATAAATAAATTAAATAAAAATAAAAGAAAGGAGAGAGAGAAAAAAAATAAGAATTCCAGAATTTGAGGACATTTCATGTTTGTGTGTTTGGGGCCCTGAATTTAAGTATCATCAGTGCTAGCATTTTTTCCACAGTAAACACACATGTAGGTAAACTCTTGGAGACACTGCTCGCCATCTAAGAAAGAACAGAAGCCCCTCTAGTCACCATCACCATCACCCATAGCTTCCCTTCCTCCAAGTCCTCTCCTGTAATCCTAGTCAGCAAGGGTTGGTGGTGTTATTTAATGAGATGTTGTTCATCTCATGGGCATTGAACGTCATCAAAGAAGTTGTGTCTTGGTTTCTTTGAGAGCGGCCATCAAATTGCATTTATTTCAAAAGTATTATTGCCATATTTATCAGAATAATCAATTCTCTTTCCCCAAGTCCTGCCATTCAGATATAAGATCTTTTAAAATGTCCCATTTAGGGAGGTGGTATAGTGAATAGGAATAAAGACTTCAGCAGTAGACAGTCATCTTGGGTGATTAAGAATTTTGTCCAACCTCATTTTTCTTAACAGCAAAATGAGATAACAATAGTATTTATCCCATTGCTTTGTTGAGAATATTAATTGAAGTTATAGGCATAAAATCCTTAGAATACTGGTTACAAGTAGACAAATTATAAATAGCATATATTCAGGTTTGTTATTATGACTTATAACTATTAGACTTGTTAATACAAATATTATTCTTATTCACTTTCTACAATAATTTAGATGGTTTAAAAATAAAAGTACTTGCCAATGAAAATAGGGAACACAAGCAAAAATACAACATTTGAGAAGATGTTTCATTATTAAAGTCAGTTTGCTGCTACTGCTAAGTCACTTCAGTCGTGTCCAACTCTGTGCGACCCCATAGACGGCAGCCCACCAGGCTCCCCCATCCCTGGGATTCTCCAGGCAAGAACACTGGAGTGGGTTGCCATTTCATTCTCCAATGCATCAAAGTGAAAAGTGAAAGTGAAGTCGCTCAGTTGTGTCCAACCCTCAGCGACACTATGGACTGCAGCCTACCAGGCTCCTCCATCCATGGGATTTTCCAGGCAAGAGTACTGGAGTGGGGTGCCATTGCCTTCTCCAAAAGTCAATTTAAATATAAGCAATTAATGCTAATATTTTTATACAAACTTGTAAAAATATAGAGGCTCTCTTTATCCTGAATTGAATTGCTCCTTCTAGAACAGGAAAATCCTAAATTATAATTTTCTTAGTGAATTAATATACCAATATAAATACATGTTATTAATTTTAACAATAATATCTTTATCCATCTCTAATATATAGATTAAGCACTTAACTGGTAATAACATGACTTGCTAAATTATGACATATATTTCAGAAAAATCTTGATATTTTTCTTTTTTCACATGTAGCTGTCAAATCTGTTTTCAGGTTTTAGTAGCTTAATTTCTTTTAATGTTTCCATAGAAATATCATTAACTAGATGATAGATCAGAGGCAATAACATGATATCCTTGACATGCAGTCAAATTTATCTTCATCACATGTCTGGTAATATCCTCTTATTGTGTAATGGACCCTGCTATTTGTATCTATCATACTTTTACTCATTCATCTTCTTAGCTCCTAAAGATAGAATTCTCGGCCAGACTCTGTTACAGATGCAGACTCACATGCCTCTACGTGTCCTCCGTTATCTGTGGTCATCTAATAAACTGGCTCTTTATATACCAGATCAAGTGACAGAAGACTGGAATGCATGCCCATGAGATAATACAGAAACATTTTATACATCAGTAATCCCAGTTGAAGAAGAAATTATTGTAAGCAATTTTTTAAGGCATATTTGCACAGTGTCAATAACTGCAAACACCTTTCTACTAAAAGCATAAACTAGGTAGAAAGTTGAGAGGAGGCATGAGAATGGGATGAAAGCTCTGCTGTCTAATTTGATGCTCAGAACGGGAGTATCTGAGCACAGGAACCATGTCAAAAGCTCTCCTTTTCCCTCTTTTTGTCTTTAATCACTCACTATCTGTATTCTATCAATAGCTTTGCTCTTGGCTGGCAAAAAATGGAGAAAAAAACAGAAAGTAGATTTGCTCGCTTTCTAGAATTTAAGGGGGCTTCCCTGGGGGTTCAGACAATAATCTGCCTGCAATGTAGGAGACCTGGGTTCTATCCCTGGGCCCGAAAGATCCTGTGGAGAAGGGAACGGCAACCCACTCTTGTATTCTTGCCTGGAGAATCACATGAACAGTGGAGCCTGGCAGGATACAGTCCCTGGAGTTGCAAAGAGGCAGACGTGACTGAGAGACTAACACTTGCACTGGAATTTAAGATATAAGAGTTGTCTAATTCTAAATTGTCCCTAGTTGATACAGGCTTATTGTTTGTATCCCTTACCCTCAATGAAACACTGTTCCTCCATCTTTCACTGAAAGAGAGAACTAGACAGACATACATGAAGGACTAACTGTGTCGCAAGAGATATGCAAGTTTCTTGAAATAAAGTAACCAAAATACTTGACTCCCAACCTTCCTTGTGCCTATATTCTGTATACGGAACCAGATAGGGAAATCATTTTTACTTACTGGGGGAAGAAAAGAAACAGAAAGTACCTTGACAGGGAATGGGTGGGTGGACAGCGTTGCCCAAGGATGGCAAAAGCTTGGAAACACAGGCTGTATCACATAACTTCATAAAAATTAAATTGGAGCCATAGATGAAATGGATATTTTTTGAGGAAAATGCAGTTTACCAAACTGACTTCAGAAGACATAGAAAGTTGAAACAGGCCAATTTCCTCCAGAAGAAATAGAGAAAGTTTACAAACCTACCCTTTCCTCCCACCAAAAATCACCAAGGAGCAGCTTTTACTGTGATAGAAGTTTATTCCCAGTGGTAAAGAATCTGCCTGCCAGGGAGGAGATGCATTTTCGATCCCTGGGTCAGGAAGATCCCCTGAAGAAGGTAAAGGCAACCCACTCCAGTATTCTTGCCTGAGAAATCCAACGGACAGAGGAGCCTAGTGGGCTACAGTTCATGGGGTTGCAAAAGAGTCAGACGCGACTCAGTGACTAAACAACAAAACATCAGGTTTATTCTACTTTTGAAAAGAACATTCAATCTTTAAAGAATTTATTAATGTAATTTATCCTCAAAAGATCTAAAAGTAATAATTATAATCAGCTTCATAGATGCTGTGTTCTGCTCATAACCTTTCATATATATATATATATATTACCATTTCTGAGCACCCTATTCACCCCCAAGGGTGTTTTCAGCAACCAGGAAATACTGTTGATCTTCACACTGCTATCCTTAGGTTGCTAGAGCCACTTTGAATAGATATACAGAAAACTGAGTTTTTCTCCTCCCTCTCCCACCGTGATCCCTGTGGCTATTGACCAGTGATTGGAAAGTTTGGGGTATGAAAGTCAACGGCCTGCCCCGATTGGGACAACTCTGAGATGTAATTACATTCCAGGGTGGCCCTGCGGGAACCAGCTGGAGTCCACCCTCTGCAGGACCCTTGCCTGTGATTGCACTCGGGTTTGCTGTGTCCCACTCTTCTGGCCTGCTCTCCCTCTTCCCTTACTGGTCTCTCCTGGGATCATTTCCTTAATGAATGACTTACTTATATGCGCTATTGTTAAGACCAACTTCAGGAGGACTTGTTCAGAGCAGATACTAAAAGTGTATTCAACATTAACTGATTTTTTTCAGCCAATAAAGTAGAAACAAAAGGAAATTCTCTTATCCATGTAAAATACAACTATCTCAGTCAAAACTAGCATCATACTTGATGGGAAATGGAAACGCCATTTCTGCTAAAGGCAGGAATTGGACAGGAATTCCTGCCCTAGTTTCCAGATTCTACTTGTTCCTTACTACAGTAAATCTCAAGCTTGTTCCTAATATTTATAAATCATTCTGAGATTCTTCTTTAGCAAGAGCAACCAACCCAGTTGTATTGTGAAATGCGGAATTTCTCAACTTATGTTGTAAAAGATATTAACATATAGAGCAAAGACTTTCTTTTAATTGAAATACAGTTGACTTAAAATGTGTTAGTTTCATGTGTACAGAAAAGTGATTCAGATATGTGTGTGTGTGTGTGTGTGTGTGTGTGTCTATACCTTTCCAGAGTTTTTCCATTATACTTTATTACAAGATATTGAATATAGCTCCCTGTGCTATACAGTAGGCTCGATTTTATATATGGTAGTGTATACCTGATGTGATCACTCACCTAGAGCCAGACATCCTGGAATGTGAAGTCAAGTGGGCCTTAGGAAGCATCACTATGAACAAAGCTAGTGGAGGTGATGGAATTCCAGTTGAGCTATTTCAAATCCTGAAAGATGATGCTGTGAAAGTGCTACACTCAATATGCCAGCAAATTTGAAAACTCAGCAGTGGACACAGGACTGGAAAAGGTCAGTTTTCATTCCAATCCCAAAGAAAGGCAATGCCAAAGAATGCTCAAACTACCACACAACTGCACTCATCTCACATGCCAGTAAAGTAATGCTCAAAATTCTCCAAGCCAGGTTTCAACAGTATGTGAACTGTGAACTTCCAGATATTCAAGCTGGTTTTAGAAAAGGCAGGGGAACCAGAGATCAAATTGCCAACATCCTCTGGATCATTGAAAAGGCAAGAGGGTTCCAGAAAAACAACTATTTCTACTTTATTGACTATGCAAAAGCCTTTGACTGTGTGGACCACAACAAACTCTGGGAAATTCTGAAAGGGAATATCAAACTACCTGATCTGCCTCTTGAGGAATCTGTATGCAGGTCAGGAAGCAACAGTTAGAACTGGACATGGAACAACAGACTGGTTCCAAATAGGAAAGTGAGTCCGTCAAGGCTGTATATTGTCACCCTGTTTATTTAGCTTCTATGCAGAGTACATCATGAAAAAAGCTGGGCTGGAAGAAGCACAAGCTGGAATCAAGATTGCTGGGAGAAATATCAATAACCTCAGATATGCAGATGACACCACCCTTATGGCAGAACGTGAAGAGGAACTAAAAAGCCTCTTGATGAAAGTGAAAGAGGAGAGTGAAAAAGTTGGCTTAAAGCTCAACATTCAGAAAACGAAGATCATGGCATCTGGTCCCATCACTTATGGGAAATAGATGGGAAAACAGTGGAAACAGTGTCAAACTTTATTTTTCTGGGCTCCAAAATCACAGCAGATGATGATTGCAGCCATGAAATTAAAAGACACTTACTCCTTGGAAGGGAAGTTATGACCAACCTAGCTAGCATATTCAAAAGCAGAGACATTACTTTGCCAGTAAAGGTCCGTCTAGTCAAGCCTATGGTTTTTCCAGTGGTCATGTATGGATGCGAGAGTTGGACGATAAAGAAAGCTGAGCACCAAAGAATTGATGCTTTTGAACTGTGGTGTTGGAGAAACTCTTGAGAGTCCCTTGGACTGCAAGGAGATCCAACCAGTCCATCCTGAAGGGAATCAATCCTGAATATTCATTGTAAGGACTGATGCTGAGGCTAAAACTCCAATCCTTTGGCCACCTGATGCAAAGAACTGACTCACTGGAAAAGACCCTGATGCTGGGAAAGATTGAAGGCAGGAAGAGACAGGGATGACAGAGGATGAGACAGTTGGATGGCATCACTGACTCAATGAGTTTGAGCCAGCTCTGGGAGTTGATGATGGACAGGGAGGCCAGGTGTGCTGCAGTCCATGGGGTGCAAAGACTGAGTGACCGAACTGAATTGAAATGTATACCTGCTAATCTCAAAGTGCTATTTAAAGCTCCACTCCCCAGCTTCCTTCTTTGGCAGCTATAAGTTTGTTTTCTCTATCAGTGAGTTTATTTTTGTTTTGTAAATAAATTCATTTGTATCTTTTTTTTAGATTCCACATGTAAGTGACATCATGTGGTGTTTGTGTTTTTCTGTCTCACATATCACTTAGTATGATAGTCTCTAGGCCTATCCATGTTGCTGCGAATGGCATTATTTCATTACCATTATGGCTGAGTAAGATTTTATTTTATATATATGTGTGTGTATATATATATTCTTCTTTACCCATTCATCTGTTAATGGACACTTAGGTTGCTTCCATGTCTTAGCTATTGTAGATAGTGCTGCTATGAACATTGGGATGACTGTATCTTTTTAAATTAGAGTTTTTTTCTTTTCCTGATGTATCTCCAGGAGTGGGATTGCTGGATCTAGAAAAAGATTTTTGTTCAAATAAATATATGGCTCTATCTTGGGCAACCCTCTCTCCTTAGATGAAATTCTTAAAGCCTAACAAGAAAGGCCAACAATCCTGTGTTCATACTGACAGTAAAAAGACTGGAATAAACTTGTGGGTGGATATTACTGAGAAATCTGTTGCTACTAAAATACCTTTTAAAGAGTGTGCAAGTGACTTGTCAACACACATAAAGTGATTGGAAGAACTAAGTCACCATTCAAACAATGAAAACTAACATATGTCTTCAAAAAAAAGATATAGTTTAGGATTTTACTATTTATATTTTTAGTATACAATTTTTCTGTTTTCAACATATTGTATCTGCTTTCCATTTCCCTTTACTATACAATATTACTAAAAGAACTGGCTGTTCTGGTTTTTCTGAAATTGTAGAGATATCTTGAATTTCAGTTCAAATAAATTAAAGACTTTTCTTTTCACAGAAACTTTTTTTTGTTTGTTTTTTAAAAAGATCACCTTCGAAAAAGATAAAAAAAATCCAGGAATTGTAAAACTTTTCTTTTTAAAAAGAAATTAGACCTAGTTGGCTGATAAGACTTTAAAAAAAAAAAAAGAAAAAAAAACAACAGCTATTTGTGGTTGACTGTTTTCCTACATAGATGCCAAATCAATGGTTGAAGAATTTACTGATTTTAAAAATGACTCAGAATTAAAGATGGAATCTTTTTTTTTTCCTTAAACATCAGCTTATCGAGAAGCCACGCCAAGATTACATCTTCTGTTGTATCACCATGTAACCATCTCTGGAGAAACTAACGCACTCCTCCATTGAGTCTGCCCAAGGACAACGTACCAAGGAAATCCCAAATGCAGCCAGAACGGTAAGAATTAATTTGCAGAACTGAGGCACAGTGCTCACCTCCCCACGAGCCTTCACTGTTAGTCTGGACATGTGAACTTCTTCACTACAAAACACACACACACACACACACACACACAAAAGAAAAGGGCGCACCAGCTAGTGAATTATGAGCATTCATGATTTATTGAGGGAGAAACTATAGTGATAGCATGCATTTTTTTTTTTTTTAAAGCAAAGCCTCAAGAAATCCAGCGTCAGTGGCATGGAACTGGTTTTTGAATTGAGCCCTAAGAACTCATTGTGATTTGCATTCATGTAAATTCATGTAAAAACCTACATTTTTTCTTTAACTGAACTGATTTAACTAATTAAAACTAGTCAGTAAGCACAATGCAAAATTAATTAACCATTTAGCAGAGAGATGCAAATTAGGCAAAGCAAGGTATTGGACACTATCAAAGTAAGTGCGACTGCTACTTGTCATCAGGCAAAATAGTTGCTAGGCTAAGTGCCTTCCTTGGGGAGCAACCTGAAGGAATAAAAATCACCCTGTTGACTGTATAATCTTCTGTTAGGCCAACGTTCTGGAAGTCAGCTTATCTTTCAAATGGAAAAATGAGGGTTTCATAGTTGCTTAATACTAAGAAAACTTGTGAAATTTGCAGTGAAATTTATTATTTTATGAGACAAAATTTTACACTACATGATATAGGACCATTGCTTATTTCACCTAAAGAGAGAAGTCAGTCAGGCTTTCCATCCTCCGTCTTTCAACTCGAGTCTCTTATCTAATAATACTGTAGTTTTCTAAGAGATTAGCACTGTCTTTGTGAATAAATTTATCACATTGGCACTCTGGGCATTCTTCATTTCCTTCACTTTTTTTAAAAAATTTAACTTTGAATTATTTCCTTTTTTGGGTAGCTCCCCTCAATGCTTCTGGATATCAGTCAAGAGGAGAAAGAACATTTTGCTCTTAATGCTCAAAAATATGTAGTGGGAGAAATTTCATTTGTCGTCCTTTTTCTTAATGAATGCTGATGACTGCCTCCATAAACATATCTTGCATGCCACCTTCCGTCACCTCACATGCTGAGGGCAATTATTAGTCAGTGATTTGGGAAGCCATCTACTGACGTGGGCACAAGTTGTGCTCACAACTGAGATGATATGCTGGTTGCACTGCAGAACTGACCCTACATTCTTTGGAGATAAAACACACACACACACACACTGTGGAACTCTGTTCTGAGTACCATAGCTAACATCTTTCATATGCTTCAAAACATTTTCTGATTCTTTTTCAAAAATAAACTGAATAGAGTTTACCATAACCAAAACAAAATGACCTTTTTTAAGATAAGTTAATCTGGATTTGGGTTCAGCAGTTTATGTTTTATACACTTGATAAAATCTCTTGGATTAGTTAAGAAGCTTCTAAATACACTTCCGTAAAACTGGCCTTAGAACAGGCATATCACAGAGGAACTGTGGTAAGAAGAACCAAATCAGAATCTCCATAATCAACATAATAAAAACTGAAAGAAGGAATTTTGAATCTATAACTAAAATACGTTTATCAAGAATCAAGTCATTTCGTGAAATGAAACCTTGTATGTGGTTTCCCTTAGCCGGAGAAGAAAATACTCTTTGATAAGTCACAACTGAGCCATTGGCAGATTTCCTCACTGTGAAAAAATCTGGGTCATGAGATTTTTTTTTTTCCCTCTGCATGTGGTTTCCTTTCAGACCATGAGATGGATGTTAAGCCTTTCAACTATCCAAAAAAAAATGTTAGCCCCTGAAGTTCAATCTTCTACCATATAGCCAGGTACCTTGGCTTCTGACATACCCAATTTATCCCTTCAGAATAAACCCAGAAATGTGGATTTACAGTAAGTTATAGGAACTTAGAGCAACTTTTATTCCATATATACAATAACTCCTAATTGTGGAATTTTAATTGGAGTTGGGTATGGGGGAGGTGGGGTCTATGTGTTAGATTTGAATTGCAGCTATTCAGACAGGAGCTTCTGTTATATCCCCCCAACCACAAGGAGATCAAACCAGTCAATCCTAAAGGAAATCAACCCTGAATATTCATTGGCAGGATTAATGCTGAAGCTGTAGTTCTATTACTTTGGCCACCTGATGTGAAGAGCCAACCCATTGGAATAGACCTTGATGTTGGGAAATATTGAGGGCAGCAGGAGCAGAGGGCAACCGCGGATGAGATGGTGGACAGGGAAGCCTGGCATGCTGTATTGCTGTACTCTGTAAGCAGTCAGCCTTCTTTTCCCTGTAGAACTATTTATCCATTCGAGGACCAGGATTCAGTTTTGGAAGAAGTTAGCAATACTCATGAGATATGTACCTGACCTTACAGAGTGTGGTTTGAAACTGACTTTATCTAAAGTGGAATTTTTTTCTCAGTAGAATGATAGTTCTTTTCTTTTGCAAGAGGCAGGAAATTAGCTCAAACTCTACCTGAATGGCTAAAAAAAAGGAATGCATTCATTTACTAACTAAAAAATACAGAAGCTTCCCTGATTGATCCAAGCTCACACAGCGTAGTCAGGTGTTTATTTCCTTCCTCCTCTTCATCACCTTCTTCTCTTTCCCATTCCTCTTTTTCTGTGTCCCCCCTTCCTCAGTTCTCTCTCCTTTCCTTCCCTCACTTTAGCTATTTCAGCTCTCCTGTCCTCTTTTTCAATCAGGATCTCTTTTCTATAATCCCAAAGCTCACAAAGCTCCTCAATGGCCATAATCTCCCAAAGAAAGACACCTCTCTCTCAGCATCAATGCCACTCCCCTCAAGAGTCTTTTAATCTAGAATCCTGGTTAACATGCCCATCTGTGTGGTGAGGAGGGCAGAGCCTCTGGACTGACAGACATCCCCTTGCCAAGTGGGGAGGGGGAATTTCCCAAGCCTGGTGAAGAGCAAAGGAAACTAGGTTAAAATAAAACAATCCATGCTCACTGCAACCACACAAAGATTTTGATAATCAAGGAGGAATCAAAGCATTAAAGAAATAAAGAATCTGGACTTAATTCAATGCAGAGAATATAAAATAAGAAAATGAAAAAGGACTTGGATTTACATTCTGGTTTTGAGTTCAGATCAGTCACTCAGTATGTCCGACTCTTTGCAACCCCATGAATCACAGCACGTCAGGACTCCCTGTCCATCACCAACTCTTGGAGTTCACTCAAACTTATGTCCATTGAGTCGGTGATGCCATCCAACCATCTCATCCTCTGTCATCCCCTTCTCCTCCTGCCCCTAATCCCTCCCAGCATCAGGGTCTTTTCCAATGAGTCAACTCTTCCCATGAGGTGGCCAAAGTATTAGAGTTTCAGCATCAGTCCTTCCAATGAACACCCAGGACCGATCTCCTTTAGGATGGACTGGTTGAATCTCCTTGCAGTCCAAGGGACTCACAAGAGTCTTCTCCAGCACCGCAGTTGAAAACATCAATTCTTTGGTGCTCTTACATCCATACATTACCACTGGAAGAACCATAGCCTTGACTAGATATTTTTCTGGAACCCTCTTGCTTTTTCAGTGATCCAGCGGATGTTGGCAATTAGATCTCTGGTTCCTCGGCCTTTTCTAAAACCAGCGTGAATGTTCATGGTTCATGTATTGCTGAAGCCTGGCTTGGGGAATTTTGAGCATTACTTTACCAGCGTGTGAAATGAGTGCAATTGTGCAGTAGTTTGAGCATTCTTTTGCATTGCCTTTCTTTGGGATTGGAATGAAAACTGACCTTTTGCAGTCCTGTGGCCACTGCTGAGTCTTCCAAATTTGCTGGCATATTGAGGGCAACACTTTCACAGCATCATCTTTCAAGATTTGAAATAGCTCAACTGAAATTCCATCACCTCCACTAGCTTTGTTCGTAGTGATGCTTTCTAAGCCCACTTGACTTCACATTCCAGGATGTCTGGCTCTAGGTGAGTGATCACATCATCGTGATTATCTTGGAGTAGCCATCATAGTCAACAAAAAATTCTGAAATGCAGTAGTTGGATGCAATCTCAAAAATGACAGAATGATCTCTGTTCATTTTCAAGGCAAACCTTTCAATATCACAGTAATCCAAGCCTATGCCCCAGCCAGTAACGCTGAAAAAGCTGAAGTTGAACAGTTCTGTGAAGACCTACAAGACCGTTTAGAACTAACACCCAAAAAAGATGTCCTTTTCATTATAGGGGACTGGAATGCAAAAGTAGGAAGTCAAGAAACACCTGGAGTAACAGGCAAATTTGGCCTTGGGATACAGAATGAAGCAGGGAAAAGGCTAATAGAGTTTTGCCAAGAGAACACACTGGTCATAGCAAACACCCTCTTCCAACAACACAAGAGAAGACTCTACACATGGACATCACCAGATGGTCAACACTGAAATCAGATTGATTATATTCTTTGCAGCCAAAGAGGGAGAAGCTCCATACAGTCAGCAAAAAGAAGACCAGGAGCTGACTGTGGCTAAATCATAAACTCCTTCTTGCCAAATTCAGACTTAAATTGAAGAAAGTAGGGAAAACCACCAGACCATTCGGGTAGGACCTAAATCAAATCCCTTATGATTATACAGTGGAAGTGAGAAATAGATTTAAGGGTCTAGATCTGATAGATAGAGTGCCTGATGAACTATGGACTGAAGTTCATGACATTGTACAGGAGACAGGGATCAAGACCATCCCCATGGCAAAGAAATGCAAAAAAGCAAATGGCTGTCTGGGGAGGCCTTATAAATAGCTGTGAAAAGAAGAGAAGCAAAAAGCAAAGGAGAAAAGGAAAGATATAAGCATCTGAATGCAGCGTTCCAAAGAATAGCAAGGAGAGATAAGAAAGCCTTCTTCAGCAATCAATGCAAAGAAATAGAGGAAAAGAACAGCAGGGGAAAGACTAGAGATCTCTTCATGAAAATTAGAGATACCAAGGGAACATTGCATGCAAAGATGGACTCGATAAAGGACAGGCATGGTATGCACCTAACAGAAGCAGAAGATATTAAGAAGAGATGGCAAGAATATACAGAAGAACTGTACAAAAACGATCTTCATGACCAAGATAATCACGATGGTGTGATCACTCACTTAGAGCCAGACATCCTGGAATGTGAAGTCAAATGGGGCTTAGAAAGCATCACTACAAACAAAGCTGGTGGAGGTTTTGAGTTTTTCTACTGTTAATTGTAACAACAAGATTTTGTCCTCTCTGAGTCTTTGTTTACTCTGGTTACAAATGGAAACTTAGGTAGTTTCTCACTACCAAAGCCAAAGCAACTCCATATACATTAACTGGTGTGGGTCTTTGGCAGGTTCTCACTCTATGTCAGTGTGTCTGATGAGGATACAAAGAGTGAACCCCTCCTCGCTGCTCTGTTCACGCTGCCTGTTCATACTCCATTCAAATTCTTTACAAACTGGCTTCCTTGTAAGAAGTGGTGATTAGGACACTGACACAGAAGAGAGAAGAAATTGTGAAGACACAGGGAGAAGATGGCGTCTACAGGCTAAGGAGAGAGGCCTCAAAAGAAACTAACCCTGCCAACACCTTAATCTCTGACTTCCAGCCTCCAGAACTGTGAGAAAGTGCTGCTAAACCAATACAGGCAATAACTATAACCATGAGAAGCTACTTTTTGAACTTAGTCAAGTTTGGATAAAAACACTATTAGTTCTATTATGAAATGGAACGTCCTTTGAATCATAGAAGAAAAGTATGTGAAATTAGTACCACAAACTATCACGTCTCAAGCAATCATGAAGTAAACTTAGGATGTTAATATTGACTACAGAAAGCTAGTTTCTCATTAGTGATGTATTATGGACCTATCTGTACCTAGCTAATGCAATTATGCTACACTAACTGGTATGAATCTTTAAAAGAAGGTGTTAGGACTGCATAAGTTCTTTGGATGAATCTGAAGCAAGTGTTACAAAAACACACAAGTCCTAAAACCTTGCCTCACACTACTCTAAACAATGCATATAGTTAGCTATTTCTTACCTCCTTCTAAGAGAATGTAATTTTCCTACCCTTTAATAGCAGAGAAATGTGTTTCTAAAACAAATTCACCATGGTGATACTAAAAAATTAACATGGCACCTCTACAGTTTTGGTCTACAGCCAACAGAGAAAAGGCAGTGCAATATGGAGTTGGAATATGAATGTTTCTATTTTGGATGATGACTGTGTTGGCAGTAAATTATTTTCCACACCCATGGCATTTTTTATATAGGTGGGGAAACCAACTTGAAAGACTAAAGATACCTTATTAAAGTCGTTATGATTAAAAGCATTCAAAAAAAAAAAAAAAAAAGAGATGATGTTTGGAGAAGTTCCAAGCCCTAACTAGTCAGAAAAAAATTGTGAAATAGATGAGCTGTGCTAATCACACATACAGTTACATAGATGCAGAAATAGATTGGTGAAGGCTAGCTGTAGTTCATTCTAAAAAGAGCATGTTTATGGAATTACTTCGAAAGGGTAGATTTTTAAAGATGGTAGGTTAAAATAATCAAAAATTAGGCTTATATAAGTGTATTTCCATGAGGAAAGTTTGAATCAATGTATGAATTAAGATGTTCAGTGCTGAGATATATGCTTAAAATGAACATTGATCGTGCAGACTATTGATTCGGAACTGGTTAGTCATGGAGTAAAATCCACAGCGGGTGAAAAGTAGAATTTTAAACTGTTTCTGAGTGCGGGATACCAATGTGGCCAAGTGACAGTTTAAAAATCCCACTAAAAACTGTATTTACATTTAAGTGTTCAAAGCAGAACTTTCATTTGGTTTGGCTGGTTTATTTTGGTTTGGTTAAATTCTGTTAGCAAAATTGACTAGTAAGTCGGCATAGTTTTACATAAACAGACTGCCCATTCCTACCCACTAACTCTAGGGTTTCTGCCCTTAGGAGCCAAAATTCAAAAGTCTTGATCTTTGTACCTCTGAAGAGTGACACCCTCTCTGCCCCTGGCTTAATGTAGCTTCCTAGGCAAGCGTGGCTGTTATAGTTGGAGAGAAAGGATCTGCCAGCCTGGCTCCTGACCAGGCTCGCTATGCTGGACAGACCTTTCAGAGATGACCTCAGATTATACCCTCCCCTGCCATCCATGTAAAATTATAACCTACCAAATATTACCAAATGTACAGGCTTCCCTGGTGGCTCAGTGGTAAAGAATACACCCGCCAAAGCAGGAGACTCGGGTTTGATATGTAGGTCAGGAAGATCCCCTGGAGAAGGGAATGGCAACCCACTCCAGTTTTCTTGCTTGGAGAATTCCACAAGCAGAGGAACCTGACAGGCTATAGTCCATGGGATCAAAAGAGCTGGACTCAACTTACCAATCAAATAGCAAACAACCAAATTACCACTTAAGGGATTTCCAGAAAGCCTTTACGCTTCTAAATGCCTCTGCCATGTTGCCTGAGACCCACGGCTTCATCCACTTCCTGAAATCCTTCATGGATTAGTTACCAGACATGTAAGTGACATGGTCTCAGTTGTGGAAAGGAGAGGCAGTCTAAGAACCCCAAATCCGGTACTGGGAAAGGAAAGGAAAAGTCCGATAAACAAAGTTCTACCTCTGGGCTTTAGAATAAAGGACAGCTGAGGGATCTAACTGAGTTCCTAGGTTGGGAGAAGTAGGGAAGAAAAAGTAATTTTTCTCTTACCCTTCTGAGTTCTTAGTTGAGACCATTGTAAAAAGACAGATTAACAACAGGAAAACAGACAGGAGCTTATTAACATGAGTACCTCATTTATACCTGGAAAATTATACTCATTTCAACCCAGGGAAAAATGAGTAACTCCTTGAGGTGGTTTAGAATTCAGGCTTAAATGACAACTTAATTTAGGATGTCATCCTCTTGGTAGAGAGGGAATGATTTTTAGGAGAGCTGAATGGGCTCTTAGGAGAGTAGGTGGGAGGGGTGACCATTTGTGACAAAGTGTCTGGGTGTGGTGTGGATGTCTAGTCTCCTCTCCTGTGGCAGAAGTCAGTCTTCCCTGGTTGATGAAGTTCCTGGGGGAGGGATCTACAACAGCTGGAAGTTTTTGCGGGGGGTTTTCTCTTTTGCCAGAGAAGAGGAGTTCAGAGAAAGCCTCTCCCTGCATTTGCTGGGTTTTCAAGGGCCTACAGCTCAAAATACACCATCGCAGCATATTTTGGGGTGTCGTACACTATTGTCCCATAAGGGAGGACCTGCAGATTCCTTTTTGTGGATATATTAATTTGTTTTCTTAATTTTGATTTCTATTTTGGCTAATTGAAATATATATTCAGATTATACTTTCTGACAAAAGACTTCCTTATATTTCTCAGTGTTGGTGAAGATTTCCCTTATACTTATCCAGTGTTTGTGATGTGTGGACAGTGTTGACAGAGACAATGCATAAACAGATGCCACAGTTATTATACAGGCCCATCTGCAACAGATTTGAAATTTTAGAGTCCAGAAACCCTGGAAATGCAAAGCACTCTCTCTTATTATTCATTTTGATGGTAAAACGTGGCCTAACCTAAGACTGTTTATGTGCCCTTTTCTAATCCCACTGAATATCATACATTTCACTGCAGAAATATTAATGTGGGTGGGTTCTAAAAAACAGTTATATTGTCAGTTTAGCTTTTAGCTCAGACAGAACAACTATTTCATGATGCAAATATGCACACATATTGAGTTTCTGTACACAACAGAGGTCATCTTTTCTGTGACCCCCAACGTAATGTGTTTTAGTGCAGGATATGACCTCAGGCTCTGAGGCTAAGTAAAATGTGCACTGAAGCCGTCTAGGATTATCCTGCTAAATATTTTCAGAGTCATCCACCTCTGGTCTGCAATAGCGCTAGCTTCCTGGTAGGTCTTCCTGTTTCTCCCCCTATTTCCCAAGCACAAGTCTTTTATCCAGCCAGCGGTCATCTCCAATCATTTAAAACCAAACAAAGCTCTTCCCTTTCCTATTCTCGACTCTGCACTACCAAGGTGTCTAAAGGTCCTTGGACCACAAGGCCCTGGGTGAGCTGCCCCAGCCTCCCGTCTCTTCTCTCGTTCCAGCTCCGTGGTTCACAGGGCCGTGGTCTCACTGCCCTTTCCGCTGCTTCTCACACCATCCCAGACAGATCCACTCCTCAAGGCATCTTCACTCGCTGTGCCTTGGCATGGGAAGTTCTTCCCCTGGATATTTAGGTGGCTTTCTCACTCTCTGTTTTGAATCACTGATGAAATTTCATCTCTTTAGAGAGTCTTCCACAATCCACCTGAAATAGCCCAGCCTACCTCCCCTTGGAGCCTCCGTCTCTGGTATACTGCCTTCTTTATCATTTGTCCCCACCTGCCATCATGCAAATAAGTATATACCTGCTTTTGTTTTAGGGTTTCACTTCTTTAAATAGGACATTAACTTCATGAGGGCAGGAAGTGCCTCTTTGTTCAACTCTGTACTCTTAAAGCTTACAGTTGTGCCTGGAAAATAGTTCAGTTCAGACGCTCAGCCTTGTCCTATCCTTTGCCATCCCATGGACTGCAGCACGCCAGGCTTCCCTGTCCATCACCAACTCCCAGAGCTTGGTCAAACTCATTTCATTGAGTCAGTGATGCCATCCAACCATCTCATCCTCTGTCGTCCCCTTCTCCTCCTGCCTTCAATCTTTTCCAGCATCAGGGTCTTTTCAAATGAGTCAGTTCTTTGCATCAGGTGGCCAAAGTATTGGAGTGTCAGCTTCAGCATCAGAATATTCACCATGAATATTCAGGACTGGTTTCCTTCAGGATGGACTGGTTTGATTTCCTTATAGTCCAAGGGACTCTCAAGAGTCTTATCCAACACCACAGTTCAAAAACTTCAATTCTTTGCCACTCAGCTTCCTTTATGGTCCAACTCAAATAGTAGGTACTACATAAATGAATGAATGAGACTAATTTGTATTATTTTGTTTTATTTTTTATATTTATTTCTAAGTGTTTAATATTCATTATTGTATTTATCAACACTGGTTATTGATTTATTTGAACAGTACAGAGTCAAAATTATTCACCTCCTGAAACTCTAATCAACTTGTCACATTATCAAAACTATAACAAAATTTAGGGAAATCAAAATTATGTAATACTATATTGTATGGGATTCCCTGGTAGCTTAGATGGTAAAGCATCTGCCCACAATGCCAGAGACCCGGGTTTGATCCTTGGGTCAGGAAAATCCCCTTGGAGAAGGAAATGGCAACCCACTCCAGTATTCTTGCCTGGGAAATCCCATGGACAGAGGAACCTGGTGGGCTTCAGTCCATGGGGTCACAAAGAGTCTGACATGATTGAGCGCCTTCACTTTCACATATTGTATTATTTTAATTCATTAATTATAACATTGTCTTGGAAAGGATCTAATAGACAAAGTAAGAACAGAAGCTCTTACTCAAAGCTATTTTCTGCAAACAGGGTTACCAGCGTTATCTTTGTTCTTTGAGATTATTGTGTTAAAGTGAAGTCGCTCAGTCGTGTCCGACTCTTTGCGACCTCATGGACTGCAGCCTACCAGGCTCCTCCATCCATGGGATTTTCCTGGCAAGAGTACTGGAGTGGGTGCCATTGCCTTCTCCTAAAATGTATGCAGCCACTGTACCTTAATTATTTTTGGCAAGCTCTCTTCTACCATGACTTTTGTTGTTGTAGTTCAGTCGCTGCGTTGTGTCTGACTCTGCTACACCATGACCTGCAGCACTCCAGGCTTCCCTGTCCTTAACCATCTCCTGAAGCTTGTTCAAACTCATCCATCGAGTCAGCAATGCCATTCAACCACCTCATCCTCTGTCTCCCCCTTCTCCTCTTGCCCTCAATCTTTCCCAGCATCAAGGTCTTTTCCAGAGTTGGCTCTTGACATCTGATGGCCAAAATATTGGAGCTTCAGCTTCAATTGTGAATCTACAAATCTGTAATAAATTATCATCTTCCTTATAAGTGGCCTTTGCCAATAGCTCTCAATTGACCCTAACAATGATGAATAAGCAACCTAAAATCTCCAATTTAGATGTATCCCATCTCACAGAAGTTTCTGTCTTACACCCCAGGATAAAATTCCAGGCAAACAAACAATAACAAAGCAATAGCAGGTGCTGTGTGCTTAAGAAAAAGGATAAACACTTTACAATAGATAAAACTTCTAGCTATGCCACTTAAGACATGTTGCTTTTGTGTTTTTTCCATTACACGCTAAGCCAGATGGGGAAACAAGGCTGGGGAAACAAGTTAGATACATGTGACACTTGCAGACACAGGTGGCTCACCTTTATCAGAAGTGAGTATAAACTCATTGTAAGTCAAGCATGTGTGTGCATGTCAATAAAAACATCAAGTGCAGTTTCTTTGCTCCTTTGTTCTGAGACGCTCAGAGCTTTTTGCCAAAAAGAGGGTGGGGAGTCTTCATGATTCCCTTTAAAAATATTAAAACTGGAAGTAAAACACAGATGACATGACTTGGCTAGGAGTCTACACAGATGAGAGAAGAGATAAAATTAAACTGCTACTTTGCTTGTGAAATTAATCACTGCCAAAATTCTATAGGGATCATTCAAAATATTATTCTTTGCCTTAGTTCTCCACTGAGTTTCTTAGCACGGGTAAAAACTTTTGCCCATCCTCAATTCCAAGTTGTGTCCAAAAGCAGGACACACTGCAGTGTGTGTGTGTGTGTGTGTGTGTGTGTGCTCAGTTGTGTCCAACTCTTTTCGACTCCATGGACTGTAGCGCATCAGACTCCTCTCCATGGGATTCTCCAGGCAAGAATACTGGCGTGGGTTGCCATTTCCTCCTCCAAGGGATCTTCCTGACGCAGGGATTGGGCCCATATCTCTTGCATCTCCTGCATTGGGAGGAGAATTCTTTACCACTTAGCCCCCTGGGAAGCCCCACATTGAAGTGTAAAGGAAGGCATTTAATGGTAGAGAAAGTCTTGAGGATTAAGCCTTGAGGTTATAAGACAAAACAAAATATAGCAAAGCAAACCTACAAATAAACCAGAGGGAGTCCCTGAAGAGTTCAGATGCAGAAATCACTTCTTTGCTTCAGTGTTATAACCAGTGTGTGGAGCATGCTGTGAATGTTAGAATTAGATCTAATAAGATTAAAGGGAACGTATAAAAGGAAGAAAGAAGAATCTGGGGAAAAGCTTAAAGGGACTTACCATAGGGTCGGTCATTCACATGCCCTAAGAGCTTTGCAGATACCTCTCCTGTCCTAGCAGCTACATCTGGAATAGTCTATCATCGTTTGGTTCACAGGGGACCAGAAAGGAGGTTATCAGCAACCAAGATGTCATAAAAGTCCATCAGGATTTCTTCTGTATCTCAGAGAGCATGCTCAGATTGCCTTAAAAGATACAAAAGAAAGCATGCCATACAATTTCAGGGGGAGGAAACTACAGTGCTTTCTTTTTGCCCTTGCCTAAATTCTGGATTTCCTAGCAAAATATAATTTGCATAGTTTAATGAAGTTTTAACCCAGTGATATCTAAAAACAAATAAGAAAAGTACAATTAAAATCTAACATGGTAAAACAGGGTCATATTCAACAATCTCTATTATTCACCATTCACAGAAATTATGATTAATTTGTCATTTCTACAAGATAGAATGGAGAGAGCATCAGATAGTGTTTCTATGCATTTTTACTTTAATATTAGAATTGAATCTGTCCTGGGGCTGCCCTGGACCACACTAAAATATCTTAACAACAACAACAAAAATAAAAATCTCAGAAAAATCCAACTTATCCCAAGTAATTTAACTATTTGAAAGAACAAATTTCAACAACATTTTTTTAAATGCACCAAAATCAAGCTTGAAACCATGTAATATTCATAACATCTGGCATCTATCAAAAGCTCACAAACATTCAAAGAAGCAGGAAAGTATGATTCCATAGCAGAAGAAAAAGTAATTATATAGAAATATACTTAGAAATGGCAGATTTGGGAATGAGAAAGACAATAACACAATTATAAATATGTACCATAAAGTCAACAAGGTCTGGAAAGACAAGAAGAGTATAGAGAAAAGTAATGAAGACTAAATAGAAGATATTTTTTAAAATCTCACATGAAAGTTCAAGATACTGAAAGATACTATCTGAAATAAAAGGTACACTATAGAGACTAACAGTAGATTATACATTGCAGAAGAAAACATCAGTGTAGTCAGTTCAGTTCAGTCGCTCAGTCGTGTCTGACTCTTTGCGACCCCATGAATTGCAGCACACCAGTCCTCCCTGTCCATCACCAACTCCCGGAGTTCACCCCCAACTCCCGGAGTTCACCCAAACCCATGTCCATCGAGTTGATGATGCCATCCAACCATCTCACCCTTTGTCGTCCCTTTCTCCTCCTGCCC
>SJXQ01000203.1:417270-473971 GCA_006408695.1 Aepyceros melampus | reverse complement strand
GGAGAAATATCAATAACCTCAGATATGCAGCTGACACCACCCTTATGGCAGAAAGTGAAGAGGAACTAAAGAGCCTCTTGATGAAAGTGAAAGAGGAGAGTGAAAAAGTTGGCTTATAGCTCAATATTCAGGAAACTAAGATCATGGCATCTGGTCCCATCACTTCATGGGAAATAGATGGGCATTGGAAAAAGTGGCAGACTTTATTTTGGGGGACTCCAAAATCACTGCAGATGGTGACTGCAGCCATGAAATTAAAAGATGCTTACTCCTTGGAAGGAAAGTTATAACCTAGAGAGCATATTAAAAAGCAGAGACATTACTTTGCCAACAAAGGTCTGTCTTATTAAGGCTATGGTCATGTATGGATGTAAGAGTTGGACTATAAAGAAAGCTGAGCGCCGAAGAATTGATGCTTTTGAACTGTGGTGTTGAGGAAGACTCTTGAGAGTCCCTTGGGCTGCAAGGAGATCCAACCAGTCCATCCTAAAGGAAGTCAGTCCTGAATATTCATTGGAAGGACTGATACTGAAGCTGAGACTCCAGTACTTTGGCCACCTGATGTGAAGAACTGACTCCTTGGAAAAGACCCTGATGCTGGGCAAGATTGAAGGCAGGAGAAGGGGACAACAGAGGATGAGATGGTTGGATGGTATCACCAACTCAATGGACAGGAGTTTGAGTAGTCTCCGGGAGCTGGTGATGGACAGGGAGCCTGGCGTGCTCCAGTCCATGGGGTCGCAAAGAATCCGACGCGACTGAGCTAACTGATACATTCTTTGTTGCTTTGCTGATGGCTCAGCTGGTAATGAACCCGCCTGACAGTGCAGGAGACGCAAGAGACACGGGTTCGATTCCTGGGTGTAGAAGATCCGCTGCAGAAGGAAATGGCAACCCGCTGCAGTATTCTTGCTTAGAAAGTCTCATGGACAGAGCAGCCTGGTGGGCCACAGTCCGTGGGGTCGCAGAGAGTACGACAGCACTGTGCGCACAGAAACGCACAAACACAGGCTTGCTTCTGCTGTTTGCTTTAGTTGCTCGGTCGTGTCCGGCTCTTCCATGACTGCATGGACTGTAGCCTGCCGGCTCCTCTGTCCGCGGGATTTCCCAGGCAAGAGTACTGAAGAGGGCTGCCATTTCCTTCTCCAGGGGATCTTCCTGACCCAGGGATCCAACCCTTGTCTCCCGCATTAGCGGGCAGATTCTTACCACTGAGCCACCAGGGAAGGCATTAGAAGACCCAAAACAGTTTATAATTCTGGGGTTGGGGGGTGGAGGGGTTGAGTCTAGATTCACGTCTTAAACTTTTAAATACCTAATCAGCAAGATTTTCTCAAAAATGGGAAGAAAACATTATTTTTAACCCCCTATACCAAATTGTCCAGGTCCTAGTCACCAGTGTCTGTTGGCACTATTTTCTTTTTCCTGTTGAAATTTTAGTTGGGAATTTTAGATTCACATGCAGTTGTCAGAAACACTAGAGAGAGCCCATTTTCTCCCAGTGGTATTTTTTTTGGCTTTAACTGAAATGCAGTTCACTTACTACCATGTTAGTGTCAGGTGTAATTATTTGCTATTTACATATGTTATGAAAGGATCGCTGTGTTAAGTCTAGCAACCATCTGTTCCCCGTATAAAGTTATTAGTGTCACTATTTTCTAAGGAAGATTTGTTTCAGTGAAGAAATCTTCCAGTTAAAAACCTGCTGAAATGAAAAGATTTTGTTCAAGGATGAGGATCGCAGCCCACAGGGAAATGGCTTCAGAATGTGATCATTCACATGTGAGTCCAGAGTCCTGTATAAGTCACAGTTATGTTATAAATCCAGTGTGTTACTCTTATTTTGAGATCTTATGAATAAGGAAGGAAAAGACTATTTTATATTGCTTTCCTGGTTAATCACGCAGTTATGTCCCACTCTTTGCATCCCCACAGACTGTAGCCCGCCAACCTCCTCTGTCCACGGGATTCTCCAGGCAAGAGCACTGGAGTGGGTTGCCATTCCCTTCTCCCGGGGATCTTCCTGACCCAAGAATCGTACCTGGGTCCCCTACACTGCAGGCAGATTCTTTACCGTTTGAGCTGGGCCACAAATTATTTTCATGTAACATTATCTGACTGAGTCATGAGATAACCATAAACCGTCCGGAGCTTTAGGGATTTTCTCAAGTCAAGCAGGTATTAGTAGCAATGACCCAGCCATGAGGGCCCACATTCACAGGGCACTCGTTACATCTTTAGGGCCCTGGAGTAGCCCACACCTGTCCTTTGGAGGTGTAATTCCTGGAATCCACTTACAGGCAAGAAAGCCAACGCACTTACTCCAGGTCAGGCAGCCATCAGGCAGCAGGTTCAGGATTGTGGTCCAGACGCCCTGGCCGTAGAGTCCTGGTTTGTCAAGCACCCGCCCCTGTTTATTCCAGAGTCTGAATCCCCGTGGGTTTGTGACTCCCTGTTAGAGAAGGAAGCTCAGTGTCGTGACTGGCGCTCGTCTGCGTCAGCCGCGTGAAAATACCTCCCCCCGCCTTTTCTTCCCCCGTTCCTACTGATGCCCCTCTCGTTTCTTCAAAATTCAGATCGAAAGTTCCCATCTCTATGAAGTCTTTCCAGACCTTCCTTCATAGAGCCCCTTCTCCCAGGTAAATGGTAAAACAAAGAAAGGAAAACTTAATAACAAGGGTCAAACTCTTGTTGACTCCTCTGTCTCCATGCCACATGCAGCATGTTAAGATGCTTACATGACTGATGTGTCTAGAAGTTTCTTTAAAAAAGGGCTTTGGTCATTTTCATGCAGCCCAGAGGTGGTGCCACGTGGAACCCAGGGGTCGCTGGATGTGGAACCATACTTACTTCCACAGCTTCAACTCTTACTTTCCGGTTCTGGGAAAGAATGATTTTCTGTGCAAACACTATTCTATAAAACATGCAGATAAGAAAATAAGGAAGGAAGTCGCTGTCTGAAGTGGAGGCGTGGGTTGGAGATATGTCTTTTACAGCAATGAGAAACAAGATTTAAAGGACACCAATAGGCCGGCCTTTATCCTCCACACACGCCAGGATCAGTGAAGCCTGGGGTGACGCCGGCTGACTCCAGGTTCCCAGAACCATCAATATCCTTAACCCCCAGGGTCACCTCTCCTCCTGGAAAGAAATGGCTCCCTTTCAACACTGAAGCTAAAATTTTACAAAGCCATTATTGGCTTTGTAATGATGATATGTATATTATTCTATATCATTAATGACATTACTTAACTTGTGAAATATCAAATAATGATAAGAGAAGTTATAAGAGTTTTTGTTACTACCAAGAGGGCATGAAATTTAAAGGATGATAAAAGTGATTTAGATGTTTCTACCATGCTGGATAACATGGCAGATACTTTTTATTCTTCATGTATTGCTTGGCCATCATTTAAATAACATTCATAGTTGCATTTGTTCGCTATTCTAAAATATTAAAGCTCCTTCACTGTGACGAATACAACCTTTGTGCCTCATAGTCTGATACATTTCATAAATCTAAATAAATCAGGTTAAGGATCATTAGGCAGGGCGTCCCGTCCTCATCTTCTGATCTTCTGTTTATTGTCTCACGGGGCATCATTTTAAAACGCCCTCTGAACTTCACTGTGTTGAAAGTAGTGACCTGTCACTTGTCCTTACACAGAATTTTACCTTTGTGTAAGATATAACCTGTGAAGATTTGTTGTGTGTGTGTGTTTTTTTTTTAAATGAAGATCAATGATGTTAATATTTTAGTATCCCATTTATGCCATTCTGGCAACTATCTTTTTATACCTATTAGATTTTACTCAATACCTATTAATCTCTGTGATACAGAATCAAGTTTCATGGGATCTCTCAATAAGAGTGTTTATTCTAAGCCTTAGTTGATTATTGCAAACATCAGTCAGATTTTCTGCTTATCAAGGAAGCAGAGAAAGCTCTTGGTGGTTGATTCAAAGATGGTGTTCTTCTGTACCCACTACATTATTCAAGACATTGATATACTCGTTAAGAATGTGCTTTCTATTGCTTTGTGTGTATAGGTTTCACCTTTTATAATGTGCTTGGGAATTCAGATATTTTTAGTAAACGTTGAGAAGCTTTGGAAGGATAGAGAGCTTTTTTTTTTCCGCAGTGAAGCAATGACTCAGGGGATTTAGGACATTTTATGTCAAAATCCCTCCTCACAAGCCTCTTTCAGATCAGCAGTCACTGCAAGTCGCTGTCTGCAGGTCAGGGTGTGTCTGGAGTGACTCGGTCTCCCGGTCTTCCCTGTTAGGAAGGTCTCGGCAGAGGCTCACGCCTCGCCCAGCTCGTTGCATTTGTGGTCATTATGAAAAGCTGCTGAAAAGAGTTTCGCATTGAGATGAGCTATAGAATGGAGGTATTTTGTGCTCGATAGGAGGAGGGGTGTGTGGTCACACCAGCATGAAACCCAGCGCACGCCAGCCAGCCGCAGAGGAGGAGCAGTGCCAGCTGCTGGGTGGAGGTTTGGGTCCTGTTGTTCTGCTCTACTGTTTCATGAGGACTTGGCCTTTACGTATATATATGTTCACCTAGATATATATTCACCTATATATCCCCGTGTATGTTCACCTATATATATAACGTGCACCGAGATATTATAGCTTCTCCTGTATATATGTATCCATACACACACACACGTTTTCTGCATATATATATATATATCGCACCCTACTTTCTTTTAGGTTAAATGAAATTTATTATTTCATATTAATTTGTTAATTACACATTCTATCATTATTCTTTTTGTACATTCTCTAAGAAATAAAGCATGAATCTTGATTTATTTCATCATCGCTGTTG
This sequence comes from Aepyceros melampus, assembly GCA_006408695.1. Classification (NCBI taxonomy): domain Eukaryota; kingdom Metazoa; phylum Chordata; class Mammalia; order Artiodactyla; family Bovidae; genus Aepyceros; species Aepyceros melampus. The sequence goes on along the minus strand of SJXQ01000203.1, from coordinate 469,138 downwards.
TTCTGACTCTTTTGCGACCCCGTGGACTGTAGCCCATCAGGCTCTCTGTCCATGGGATTCTCCAGGCAAGAACACTGGAGTGGTTGCCATGCCCTTCCCCAGGGGATAGCCCACCAGGCTCCTCTGTCCATGGGATTCTCCAGGCAAGAACACTGGAGTGGTTGCCATGCCCTTCCCCAGGGGATCTTCCTGACCCAAGGATCAAACACACATCTCCTGCATAACAGGCGGATTCTTTACCACTGAGCCACCAGGGAAACCCTAACTCCATCTTAGATTGTTCTGTCTTTTTCCTAACACTGCTAGAACCTCAGAACCTCTGAGCTCCACGTGACCCCTCCTGATTTTTTGCAGCTGTTGTTGGCATGTTGTTCTACATACAACTTAAAGTCTGTAACATTCCGAACACATAACTTATGTTTACCCATGTATTTAATTCCAGAGTCCTGACTTCCCTCTTAAATTTCCATTTTTTTTCATCTTGCCTGTTTTGTTAAGGTTCACAAAATAGGCAAGACTTGTGATAGCAAAACTTCCTAGTTCTTGTTTGTCTGAAAACATTTCTTATTTTAGTTTTGAGGGACATTTGTATAAATAGAGTCTAGAGTCCGAGGCTGAATTTCTTTCTGTACTTGAACCTGTGATGCATTGTTTTCTGGCTTCCGAGTTGCTGTTTAGAAGGCAGCTTATGCCACTTCCCAGGGCAGGGAGCTGGGATGGTCTCGGGGGGCGGGGAGCCGGGGGTGCTCAAAATCTCTCCCCAGCCAGCGGAGCCTCGGCGTCTGACACTGACCCTGCCCTCTGTCTCACTCTTGAGCGCAGTGTCCGATGCTCCTTTATTCCTTCGTTCCTCCCCCAGGTTATCCACAGCTGAGGCTGTCGGAGAACGAGAGCGTGGCCCTGCGGGAGCTCCTGGACTGGAGACGGAGACTCTGCGAGGAGCGGGCGGACTGGCCCCGGATCCTGCCCCCCAGGGAGCCCCGGGCGCCTCCCCCACCTCCGTGCAGGAAGCCCGAGGGGGCCCCCTGCCGCAGTCTGCCCCCCGAGTTCTGGGACTCCACCCTGTGACGGCCCGCTGCAGACTCGGGGGTGAGACCGCCCGAGGGTGCCAGCCTCACGGACAGAGGCTGCCCGACACACGCCGAGGGCTCTTGGCACAGCCACACAAAAGCACAGACAGCCCGGTCGGATGCTCGCGGTTCCCTGTGCGCGCGCGCTCGCCCGTTCTGTGGGGATACGCTGTGGTCTCCAGGCTCCGTGGTCCCGGGGCTGTGCTACCCCGAGGTGGTGAAGGGAAGGCCAGGCCCAGATGGCCCGCAGGGGAGGCTGGTGGAGAGGGCGCCCCGCCCCGCACACCCGTGTCCGTGCGGTCCCACCGCGTGTTTCCTGTCCTCCAGCCGTTCGCCTCTCATGCACTCTGCAGGACATAGGGTTTATTTCCGTGTAGGTGTTTGTGTTTAATGGGAATTACAATCCTGATCATGAGTTACATGTTTGTTACTGTATTTTATAACTTTATGCCTTGGGTGGTGCTCCCTTTCTTCAAAATACAGATTTAAAAAAAGTCATTTCTAGAACCTGTTTTTTTCTACATACCTTCTTTTTTTCTTCTTAATGTAAAGTACCTGAAATTCCCGGGACCCTGTGATTGTCTGAGGTTCGCCGTGGCAAGCTCTGCCGACTTACAGCTCAAGTCCGATGTCTTCTGTTTCGTTCATTGATCAGGAGACGGTTCCCTCCTGTGCCCGGTGTTCCGGGCACATGGATCAGGAGACGGTTCCCTCCTGTGCCCGGTGTTCCGGGCACATGGATGGTCAGCCCTTTATTGAAATCTCATCCTCTGACTTCAGCAGGGATTACAGGAAATGACGCACCCCCTTTAATGAGTGCGCTTCAGAATCGTGGCTGGTGGGGTATGCAGGGGACACAGCCGTTCAAAGGTCTCCACGGTACGGCAAGCGGGCTGAGATTGCTGGTCTGAGCAGGGACGCGGCGCAAGACTCGGGTCCTCTCCGGCCCCGCCGCCCGCTCACCCCCGCTAGATCCCGCCCCGGCGGCGCTGCGCCCGCCTCGCTCCTCAGTGCGCTTCTGCTGGCCTGGGACCGGCGTGTCTTGCACCTTGGAACTTTTTATCATACCAGCCTTTGCCAAGTTACTGTGCAAATAAAAGGGTGCAACTCTGTGCTCCCGCGGCGTGCTCAGTGTGCTGTCAACGTTTCCCACGGTTGCTTTTCTTCCCGATCGGCGGGGGCAGGGAGACTTCCCTTCCTGCATCCTTCTCACAGCAACTTGCAATGGATCAATGGAGTTCTGGTTTCTTTGTGTTACAGGTGTTTTGATGTGGACAGTTTAAAAGTCTTCATTGAATTTCTTGCAATATTGCTCTGTTTTATGTTTGTTTGTTTTTTGGGAGGAGGGTGGTGTTGGCCCCAGGGCATGTGGAATGTTAGCTCCCTGACCCGGGATCAAACCAGCACCCCCTGCGTGGGAAGGTGAAGCCTTAACCACTGGACCACCAGGGAAATGCCCTGGTTTAAGAGATTTTCATGGTTATTTGTATAAAACTACTAGATAGGCATACTTCAGTTGTAGGCGGAGTATGTTGATTATATGGGAATAGTGATAGGCAAGTAGATCAGGAGAGGCCTTCCCGTGAAAGACAGTGCGTGTCCTCGCAGATCACACAGAGGGGAGGAGAAGCTCCTGGGTGGGGCAGGAGGCAGAGGAAGGGGAGCTGGGAGCTGAGCGTCTCCTGCTGTTTCCTGGGAACGAATGCCGAGGCGAGGCGTGCATGTCTAGAACTGATGGGTTGGGAGGACTTCGGGGCCCTCTGGTGCCAAGGCTGCCCGTGGTTGTCGCCTGCTGGCCCCAAGTGAGGCACGGTGCTCTGGAGTCGGGGGAAGGGAAAGGGGTGGAGAAGGGGTGGGGTCTGGGGTGGTCGTGCTTGTTCTCTGTCCCTGGGACTTAGGTGCCCCTGGGCGGGGCCGTTCCTCCAGCCTCGGCCAGGCTGAAGCATCAGAACGCAGAAAATTAAAGGCGGAGTTGAGACATGGGTAAGAGGCGCCAGGACCCATGACATCCAACAACCTCAGGGGGTGTCACCCAGCCCCACTCCCTGACAGCCGCCTTCCGAACCTCGGCCCATGACAACAGAGACCTCACTCTCCTTGATACACAGGCTTCCCCGCCGCACCGTCACACCGAAGGCACTCCGATCTCTGCCCCTAACACACGCTGTTTTTTTAAGACCAGAGGGAAGAGTGAACAGTTCGGGCATTTGGCCTGTGAGAACTTGTTTCAGGTGTGCGTAGAGCCCTAGCTGTGACTGTTTCAGCGGCTTTGCACCCGGTATTCCAGCCCTGACACTGACCTATGCCTACTTGATATTCTCATTGTCTGAGTATTGGCCCTGAACTGAAGCTCAGAGCTTTAAGGGCACTGTCAGAATACAGACCCTCTTCACGGTTCCAAACCCCGGGCCATTTGAATGTGATATGCTGAAACGCTATCCTTACTGTGTGGAAGTCTGTCTCGGGGAACTTGATTAAATGGTCTTTGGAGGAAGCACTGTTGCGGCAGCTCTGGTGGAGACCTATGACCGGGGAACTGTGCGTGAAGCCAGCCTCCGAGGAGCCGGTGCCCCCAAACGACAGACTGTCTGTTCTGTCACTCTGGTCACAGTTAGGGGCTCGTGTAATTCAACCTGATCCTGACCAGCACCTTCTCAGGGCACCGCGAGTGATGCAATAGTAAATATTTAATAGCTAGCAATCCTTTTGCACTGAAGAATTGATGCTTTTGAACTGTGGTGTAGGAGAAGACTCTTGAGAGACCCTTGGACTGCAAGGAGATCCAACCAGTCCATTCTAAAGAAAATAAGTCCTGGGTGTTCATTGGAAGGACTGATGCTGAAGCTGAAACTCCAATACTTTGGCACCTGATGCGAAGAGTTGACTCATTAGAAAAAGACCCTGATGCTGGGAAAAAATGAGGGCAGGAGGAGAAGGGCACAACAGAGGATGAGATGGCTGGATGGCATCACTGACTCGATGGACGTGAGTTTGAGTGAACTCCAGAAGATGGTGACGGACAGGGAGGCCTGGCGTGCTGCGGTTCATGAGGTCGCAAAGAGTGGGACGCGACTGAGCGACTGAGCTGATCTGAACTGAATCCTTTTGTCTCATCTAAGGTCATTCATCTTCTACAGCTAAAGGCCAAACCCCTTGAAGATTTTCTAAAACAGTCTCCTGACTCAATCAGTACAAGTCTTCCCCAAACAGTGGAGAGATTTCAGTGTTCATCACTACCCTACACCCAGCGGATCGTCCTGCTCCACTTATGTGATGGAAAAATCAGCCAAGACGCAACGCATTCATAGCCACGATAGTATTATTAATAACAAAATTAATAGTTGTAATAATATGAGATAAAGTCCGAGTCTGAGGGGGTATTAAATGTACTCTCAAACTGGTTCTCTAGCAATTACAGCGTTGTCAGGATAATAAACAGGGGTGCTATTCTGGGTAATAAAGCACAGAATGTTATTCCACATAAGCAAGATTTCAACAAATATGTATGTTTGCGGTATATTTAATGATGGTATTTTAATTGCTATCAGACCATAAGGTATGAATTATGATATATGATCGGGCCTGAGACCTTATGTTTAGCAATATAATTGGTATAAATTATTACCCTGTGTCCAAACACTGCCCAGCTTCATTGCTTTAAAGAAATGCTTTATGAGGGGGCTCTAAAAGCTACTATCAAAATGTTCATAGTGGGTTAAAATGATTTAAAATGTATTTTCTACAGTGGAAAAATACATCATTAAGATTCTTAAATAGTGGTATGCAATGTAGTAGAATTATGCTACCCAATAAAAGCAACAGCCAATTAAAATCTTAGATTTGTAAATGAACTTCACATAAGAACATTACAGAACTTGGACAAAACTATATTATGAATTCCACAGTCCAGGGGTTTGGATACATTTCTGGGAAAATTCTGTTCCTGCCCATTTTTAGCCAGACATCACACGCAGCTAGTCATGAGAAAGAGCACTGGGTCATTACATGATGACTTTCGGGACTTCCCTGGCAGTCCAGTGGTTGAAACTCTGGGCTCCCAGTGCAAGAGCCACAAGTTCAGTTCCTGCTTGGGGAACTAAGATCCCACAAGTCATATGGCGAGTCCCACATTCCAGAGTGGGACACATTTCACCACTAAAGTGAAAGCCCCTCAGTCGTGTCTGACTCTGCAAACCCAGGGACTGTAGCCCACCAGGCTCCTTTGTCCATGGGGATTCTCCAGGCAAGAATACTGGAGTGGGTATTCCAGGGGAAGATTCCCCTGGAGGAGATCTTCTGAACCCAGGGATTGAACCTAAGTCTCCTGCATTGCAGGCAGATTTTTAACCATCTGAGCCACCAGGGAAGTCCTAAGTTTGTTTCACCTTTTACACGTATGCCTTTAGTTAGAAGTTTAAAAGTTTGATTTTTATTTTGACTCTCACTGGGAAATTTTCAACAAAAATCACTCAAAGTTTGGGAAAAAAGTGTTCCAAGTAAAAGTATGATGTAATGTTATTATATTTTTCAAAGCTGTACATAAAAATCCAGGTAATAGGGATGAAAGCCATTATATTTCTATTTATTGTGCAATGGTAGGCACTCCACAATGTTCATGGTTTCCCAAAACATTAGCATGCTTCCAAAAAACTGAAAATATATTCTTCATCCCTATTGTACTTCCTTTACATCTTATTCATAAGCAGTGATTTTATCAAACAAATCCTACAGTGTTCTAAGAACCCTGTGAGTCACAAAGTTACCCACCTAGCAAGGCGCTGTAGCATGCTGGGTTACAGCCTGGAAGAATTACCTTTGTGGTCTTTCTCTTTACCTAAGTACCACAGACCCCTGGGACGTTTCATTATTGTGGTTTCAGTAAGTTTCTCAGAAACCCAGAGGATGCTTGTAAAACTGTAAAGATGATACTTTCAAAGGATAAGTCTTAATAGATTGCCTATAATACATTTCTATCACCTGTTCTAATTTCTCAGATGACTTTTCAGTTTTTTTTTAATCTATTTATACCTCAAATGGCAATTTTGTATGATCTGACAGCATTCACAATAGTATCTGAATTTTACGTTGCTTACTGGATCGTTACAATGGCGGAAGAAAATCTTGATGTCTTCTCTTAAGAAAATATCAAAGGTGGATAAACCTATGCATTTATTTCAATTGTTGTTTTATAATAGGAATGCATCCGATGTGTCTTCTCTCTCCTTTGAATTAATCATCGACAGACATCCAGGCCTGTCTGCTTGCTCGCATTTTCCTAGAGCCCTGGGGAGCGGATTTGCTTCAAAAGAAGGCTCCAGAGCTGGCCCAGATGACATTCTCCTGATGTCCCCACTTAGTTTATAAAGAAAATGAAAAAGAATGAAACGATTGACAAATTCCGAGGGGAAAGATCAAAGCGCTAAAGAAAAATGGAATAATACCAAATTCAACTGGAGGTTTTGATCTTTGAAGATTCCTGCAAACAAAGAGAAAGAGGTCCCTGATCTAAAACAATGAGTGGAAAAGTGTGTAAACTCTATAACATCACGTGAGGTTCTTCTTATTGAACCTGTCTTGGGGGCTCTATTAGGCTAAATTCCATGAAAGAGGTCTTGTATGATAATCAGGAGAGCTGGTCCACCCAGCAGAGTCCCTGCTGGGGTTCACCAACATTATTGTTGAATAACATAAGCAATCTTAATAATAACAAATGGAGCATTTTTTGAATACTTTTGTATATATACGGACTGTGTAACGTTTCTGTTGTAGGGGAAAGGATTCTTCAGAAAACTGTGCGTTTGGAGAACTGTTGTGATTCCCTTGGGCCTCGGAGCTGTTTTAAGAAGATAACGTTCCATATTTTCAAAAGCAAGATAACTTCCCAAGGAGAAGAGAAGAGACGCGGCTGGAAATCCACATGGCCATGATCTAGCTCCTGAAGGTTGTCAAGGGCAGGGACGGAGGGAATTTGAGGGAGGTGACGCCACCTCACTGCTGGGCACCGGAAATGCCTACCTTCCAGCCCCAGGTGAAAGGCAAGCCCTCCAGAGCCAGAATGCTTAATGCCCAGACCCCCAAACACCACAAGATTACTCACAAAGACTCTAAGAAAAGATTCATTAAAGGTCCAAGGGGCTACATCCTGGAATTTTGCTCCTGGCAGTAAGTGTTTGGCCTAGCGAGGCGTTGTCTTATTTGAGTCTCCAGCTCTACATATGTTTTTGGCTCAAGTTGGCTATGTCAGAGGTCCCCAGCCTCCAGGACCTAATGCCTGATGACCTGAGGTGGAGCCGGTGTGATAACACCAGAAATAAAGTGCACATTAGATGCAATGTGCTTGTGTCATCCTGAAAACACCCCTTCGCCACCCCTGGTCCATGGAAACGCTGGCGTCCCTGAAACCAGCCCAGAAAGAGTCGAGACCCCTGGAACAGATGAAAAATCACCTACCGGCTTCGCATGCGGAACCTGTGTTCCTTAGAAAGAAATGGCAGCCCACTACAATATTCCTGCCTGGAGAATCCCATGGACAGAGGAGCCTGGCAGGCCACAGTTCACAGGGTCAGTCCAAAGGGCCAGACACAACTGAGCGACTCACCAGCACCCCTCGCTGTGGCGTCTCAGTGACTCTCATCTGGTGTTTAGTGGACACTGAGGAAGAAGAGTCGCAATTCAATCCCCTCTAACAGATACATCCTTAAAGTATGTAAAATGTGCAATGAACTCGAATGCTCCCAAAGCCTTCCTTATTCAGAAGGGCCTCACCCCCATGACTCAGCTTTAAGGTTTTGCTATTAATTGCAGTGTACCTGCACCGCCTTAAGGATTTCTCCATTCTTTATCATTCTGGAGCTTAAGAACTCATGACTCACACATTTCAAATCATCCTCTACCCTCACTTGGCAGAATGATGTCACCCAAAATTTTGCTGCGGGTAAAACAGGGGGCTGAGGTTACCATCTGCATTAGACACAGAAACCCATAAGTCTCTGTACCTCTGTTCTCGTAGGAAGCACCTCATTCCTCATTCCAAGCATCTCCCTAGGCAAAAGTGTCCACTAAAACTCATAATTTCTATGCATGTACTTTCCAGTCTGGCTTCAGAGAGGGTCAGTAATGAAAAAAACAGTCAAAAAAATTTTTTTGCGTTGAGTATTGCTAATAATCGTTGTTCCCTTTCACTCTGATTTTGGGGACCGTAATACTTCTACAGGGAGCTTCCCAGAGGTCTCAGTGGTAAAGAATCTGCCTGATAATGCAAGAGACGTAGGAGACTCGGGGTCAATCCCTGGGTCAGGAAGATCCCCTGGAGGAGGAAATGGCAACCCACTTCAGGATTCTCGCCTGGAGAATCCCATGGACAGAAGAGTCTGGTGGGCTACAGTCCATGGGGTCACAAAGAGTCGGACACGACTGAATCAACTTAGCACACACACATACATGTAATAAATCTGGGTATCTTCCCTACATCTGAGTATCTTTTCTGTATAATTTTGACACATTTAAGTGTTTTACGTATTAAAAAGTAAAATTTAATCAAAATAATAAAAATTAAATATTGAAATTAAGTGTAGTTGGAAATTAACCAAGATGCTGCTACTGCTAAGTCACTTCAGTCGTGTCCGACTCTGTGCGACCCTGTGGACTGCAGCCTACCAGGCTCCTCTGTCCATGGGATTTTCCATGCAAGAGTACTGGAGTGGGGTGCCATTGCCTTCTCAGGTAACTGCATAGTGATACACTAATTAAACTTACTGCTATGGGGGAAAAACACCATTTAGTGAGACATGAAGACAAAGCATAAACCGGACTAAGGGCACGCACGCTGTGGACCACAGCACGGCTGTGACCAGAGCAAGTGGGGGGGCGGGAGAGGGGAGATGGATGGGCAGCCTGAAGCCTCGGGGGCGGGGGAGGACCCTAACCCTGACCCTAACCAAAGAGCACATCAAAGTAATGATCTACTTAGTCTCGCGCTCCCAGCTCTGCGGGACCCCGTGGGCTCCCAGCTCTGTGGGACCCCGTGGGCTCCCGGCTCTGTGGGACCCTGTGGACTGCAGCCCACCAGGCTCCTCTGAGTGTCCCTGTGGGCTCCCGGCTCTGTGGGACCCCGTGGGCTCCCGGCTCTGTGGGACCCTGTGGACTGCAGCCCACCAGGCTCCTCTGAGTGTCCCTGTGGGCTCCCAGCTCTGTGGGACCCCGTGGGCTCCCGGCTCTGTGGGACCCTGTGGACTGCAGCCCACCAGGCTCCTCTGAGTGTCCCCGTGGGCTCCCGGCTCTGTGGGACCCCCGTGGACTGCAGCCCACCAGGCTCCTCTGTCTGTGGAGTTTTCCAGGCAAGAGTACTGCAGTGGGGTGCCACTTCCTCCTCCAATCAAAATAACAGCGTAATCATATATTAAAGAAATTAATTCAGGTGACTTTTGAATGAGTACTTTGTACATCTTTACTAGAAAAGAGTCCAGAGATGAAAAGAATTTCAAAGAAAACTTGAATTTTACTTAATAGCTCTGCTGATAACCTGGTATCATAAAAATAGGGTTGGGTTTATGACAGAATCAGCCAAATGAGTTGGCATGTTAATAGGAGCCATAGAGAAACATGAGGAAGAATTCTGTGGTTTAAGATTTGGTTTTGTTTTCAGAATAAAACAGAAAACAAACAAACAAACAACCGCGCTCTATCCACTGAAAGCCCCTTAACAAACCCTACTAGCAGTGAGTACAGGGAGCACACAGATCTCGGTCAACGTCACCTCAGAGTAAGTGAGCCTGGGTGGTCTGAGATGACAGGAACGCAAGGAAGCCCTCACAGCAACACAAAACGGGAGCGGGCTTGAAAGGGGACCCCACGGACCAACTCTGAGGCTCTTCTGTTGCAGTTATAAGAGGACTGATACAGACCGTTTGTATTTTAAACCGATACAAGAAAAAATTTAAACCTAAAAAAAGAAAACTCGATTAATCATAAGAGGCAGGACCTGGCACATCAGTAAAAAGCCCAGGGCTTTGTCCATTAAAAGCCTAAATTAAAAGTATCAGAAGTCATAGCAAATATCGTGCTAAGTCGCTTTAGTCATCTCCGACCCTGTGCAACCCCACAGATGGAAGCCCACCAGGCTCCCCCCTCACTGGGATTTTTCCAGGCAAGAACACTGGAGTGGGTCGCCATTTCCTTCTCCAATGCATGAAAGTGAAAAATGAAAGTGAAGTCGCTCAGTCATGTCCGACTCTCAGCGACCCCGTGGACTGCAGCCTACCAGGCTCCTCCGTCCATGGGGTTTTGCAGGCAAGAGTACTGGAGTGGGTTGCCATTGCCTTCTCCAACAGCAAATATTTAAAAAAAATTTTTTGAATTTCACCATCTTTCCATAAGTGAATATAATCTAGCAAATATAGACAGATTATATTCACTTACGGAAAGATGGTGAAATTCAAAATGTATTTTTTAAAAAAATCAAAGTGCATTTTAAAAAAGGAGAGAGAACAAAATTAAAGAGGAAAGGAAGACGAGGAATCCAGTAGCTGAAACAGAATTTACTGTCAGATACATCGCCTTCTGTGAAAAATCCCTTCAGGTCTCGTGACCCCGGATCTGCTCAACGATAAAAGCAGGGTAACGTGGAAATCTACCATGTGCAGTTGGCGTGAGTGTGAAATGGAAAGACACGTGTGACAGCAGTTTGTCAACTGTGCAAACATCAGCTGCCGTGGTTTTATCTGGAATTACTGCTTTGGACTTAAACTGCTCCATCTCTTCACTCTCTGTAGCCCTTGGAATAGCGGAAAAATACTGAATTTTAGCCTTTCCTAAGTGAGGGTGGCTTAGAGGGTAAAGTGTCTCCCTACAATGCAGGAGACCTGAGTGCAGTCCCTGGGTCGGGAAGAGCCCCTGGAGAAGGCAATGGCACCCACTCCAGTACTCGTGCCTGGAAAATCCCATGGACGGAGGAGCCTGGTGGGCTGCAGTCCATGGGGTCGCAAAGAGTCGGACACGACTGAGCGACTTCACTTTCACTTTCACTTTTCACTTTTCACTTTCAAGTGATCTCAGACAGCCCTGAGGCGAAGAAAGAAAAAGTATAAGTAAGGGTCCTATCTGTTATTCTGTTTTGCCCTGGGAAGGATAAAAATGGATAAGCCAGTCCCTGCTACGTGCCAAGCGAAGGGGTCTGATCGTGTTCACTCACCAGGAGCCCTGGGCTGGAGCTCTAGCTCCCAGGCTCTAAGTCCTGGCAGCAGATAGCTGCCTGTGTGTGTGTGGCAGAGAGAGAGGCAGAGAGAGAGGCAGAGAGGGAGGCAGAGAGAGAGGCAGAGAGAGAGGCAGAGAGAGAGGCAGAGAGAGAGGCAGAGCATGTACTTGTTGCTCTCCAGTCCCTCAGGCACAGCTGACTCTTTTGCGACCCCAAGGACTGGAGCCCTCCTCTGTCCGTGGGATTCTCCAGGCAAAAATGCTGGAGGAGGCTGCCATTTCCTTCTCCGGGGATCTTCCCGCCGTCTCCTGCGTTGGCAGGCAGATTCTTCCCCACTGCGCCCCCGCGGAAGCCCAGCTGAGAGGGTGCCTAGTCAAGCACTACACGATAGTTCTAAAATGTTACTGTTCTCACCATAATAAGATAATAGGCATTTTGGCGGGAAAATAACCACAGTAGAATAGCCAAAGGATTTTTTTTGGTTCCAACCAAAAAATGTAAAAGCCATGGTCAACCCCAAAGGAGGAGGTGGCCTGTCTACAGTCAAAGAATGAAGTCCATCAGAGGTGCACTGCTGGTTTTAAGAACATACACATGTTAAAATAAATAAAGCAGAAAAGTGACTTCAAGGATTCACTGTGCTGGGAACATGAGCCCACTGTCTTCAAAGAAGGCTGTGACATTTATTCCCAAGATGTGGTATTTCTTTCTGGATGATGAAAATAGAGATGATTTGGAACTGGAAATAAAGGCCCCTTCCTTAATGATTTGACAGTGCTAGACCTTGCCTCCGGCAAGCCCAAGGAAGAAGACAAAGAAACACAAGGAATTCAGAGTGCCAGGGTTTACAAAGTCAAACAGGAATCTTTTTCAAAACTGCAAGGAAGGTTTAAAAGATGATTTCATAGAAAAGAACATCCAGCCCGACCAAGTGGGGGTATTACTTAGAGGAGCTCTGGAAATGCACGCGTCTTCAGGGTACAGCCACACTGGTAGAGCCTTTGAAATCTAGAGCTATGGCAAGAACTGTGAGGTGGGAATTTAAAGACTTCCTGTGTGAGTTTCCATAAAATCTAGAAGGATTCTGCATCAAAGCAACAGGGAAGACCCCTCAACTGCTGTCTCGTTGCACATTTTAAATACACGTGCGTGCCCAGCCACTCGGTCATGTCTGACCCTTTGTGACCCCATGGACTGTAGCCCGCCAGACTCCTCCGTCCATGGGATTCTCCAGGCAAGAGTACTGGAGTGGGCTGCCATTTCCTTCTCCAGGGGAGCTTCCTGATGCAGGGATGGAACCTGAGTTTCCTGTGTCTGCCGCAGTGGCAGGTGGATTCTTTACCAATGAGCCCCTTGGGAAGCCCTTTAGCTACTTAGACAGCTATTAAAGCTGAAATTGAACTAGGCAGACAGCATAATTTTTTTTTCCCAAGTAAAACAATTACGTGTTTGCTCGGGCTGTAGTCGTCTTTCCCTCGAGTACTCTAGGGATGGGGAGAAGCAACGACAACAAAATGAATGGCTTCCTAAATCACCATCCCAAAGAGAGCATCTCAGGTCCTTGAAACAATCAAACAACCCATATTCTTGAGAATTTACTATGTGGTGAGTCTACAGTGGTCCCAAGGTTTACAAAAACTGAAAGTTCCAGAGCTCCAGGTCCTGAGTATATAACAATCTCTACCCTTGAGTAATAGCAACAGCCCTAAGACTTAAAGCATGCAGATCTAGCCACTGCGAGAAGAGGTGGCTTGCGGACAATAATAAATTAATTCTGAGACATGGAGTTATACGCCACCCCAAAATCCCTTCTTGCCACATGACACCCCCAAACCCAGATTGTTTTACACCTGGAAGAATTCTTAAATGTAGATACCAAAGGTAATAACTCTTTGAATGGACAGAGAAGTGCATTGAAATTAATGTTGTAGGGGCTTCCCAGGTGGTGCAGGGGTAAAGAATCTGCCTGCCAGCGCAGGAGACTCGGGAGACCAGAGTTCCGTCCCTCGGTCAGGGGGATTCCCTGGAGAAGGAAATGACAATCAACTCTAGTATTCTTGCCTGGGAGATCCCACAGACAGAGGAGGCTGGCAGATTACAACCCAGCGGGTCGCAGAGAATTGGACATGACTGAACAAGTACACAACACAAATGTTGTGTAACAGGAACTAAAGTCGTGTTGGAGGTCAGTTATGCTTCAAAAACAAAAAAGCAACGTAGAAAAATAGGTCAGTTTTGTGTTTACAGAGGTAGGGAGGGGGAGGAGGAACTGGATGAAGGTCAAAAGGCACGAACGTCCACTTAAAAGGTAAACAGATACTAGGAACGGAGTCCTCAACAGGATGCATATAATTAGCCGTCTCTGTCATCCATGAAGACTATTAAGGGAGTGAAGCCTAAGAGTTCTCATAAGCAAAAAATACTGTTTTTCTTTTTTTTTTGGGTCAATATGAGGATGGTGGGTGTTCACTAAACTTATCATGAATGTACATTTCATGACGTCCATAAGTTAACTCCTCCTGTTACACACCTTCAGCAGTGCTGGGGAGTTCCCTGGTGGCCGAGAGGTTAGGAATCGGAGCTCTCGCTGCTACGGTCCTGGGTTCAATCCCTGTTCAGAAAACTGAGATCCCACAAGAAGCATTGCCGAAAAGAAAAAGAAAAATATTGAACAGTGCTGGAGATTTGGGTTTGATCTCTCTGTAAGGAACATCCCCTGGAGAAGGAAATGGCAACCCTCCCCAGTATTTTTGCCTGAGAAATCCTATGGACCGAGAAGCCTGGTGGGCTTCAGTCCATGGGGTCCCAAAGAGTCGGACATGACCGAGTGAGTACACACGTATGTCAATTATATCTCAGCAGAACTGAAAGGAGATTCTTTTTCCCATATTGCTATTACAGAATATTGAGTAGAGTTCCCTGAGCTATAGGGTCCTTGCTGATTATCTGTTCCATACACCGTACTGTGTAAACATCAGTCCCAATCTCCTGGTTTACCCCCAGAGAGTCTAAAATAATGGATATACGTATATGCATAGCTGAACCCCTTTGCCGTGTTCCTGAAACCAGCACAATATTGTAAATCAACCATATGCCAATACAAATAAAAATTAAGTTAAAAAAACTACAGCCCTATTTTAGAAACAACTGGAATAAAAAACAAACAAATAATGAAGGCATGAATTATTTCATCCATCCCAGGTTATTTTCTTGTAAAGGTTGCCTTCTGTGGTTTCATTCATCCCTTCGTTTTAGCCTTTCCCCAGGAGCTGGCTTTGGTGTGAGGGCCTGAATGGGGAGTGGGAGACCCCACTGCCCTTTCTGAGTTGACCCCAACCTCAATGGGAACACAAACGCTCTCTTCCTCACCAGAGGGAAATCTGAGGCCAGAATTTCCCGGGACAGGCATTTCACCCCAAGGATTCGGGGCAGAGAGGTTCAGATTTATTCTCTTCAGTGGATCAAGAAGACAGCCCCAGGGAAAGCAGACGGCCTCCTTGCCCAATTCGAGTGCATTATTTTGAAACAGTCGAGGGTCACCCCCAAACTGTTTCCATGAGGCCACTACTTGTTCTTCGTCCACAGAGATGTTTGCCCACAAGCGGAAGTGAAAGCACAAAGGACAGAAAGCCCTCAAAAGGAGAAAACAAAGCCCGGGAGAGCCAGCCCACATAGTTTCCATGTCACAATCCCCACAGCTCACATTCTGTTCTCGCCGATGAGGAAACAGTCTAATGTACAGTCCTGTCCCCATAGCTATTAATAACTTGGAAGGCGTCCAGACCCACACGGGTCCAGGGGAATGGTCTGTCCTTAGCAATCGCATCAGCGTCTAGATGTTTTCTTTCTGAGCCCAGGTTTCCGTGTCTCCTGCCTGCCTGCCACGTGTGAACCGTCTAATTTTCCAGTCACACTAAGCCCTGATTAGCGGTGATAAGGACCGAATATATATATATATTTTTTAATGAGGCTTAAAAAACCACAAAGAACTCGGAGTTCCAAACCACGCCATTAGCACTTTCCAATCCTATTTTAGAAAACCAAGGGGGAAAATGTAAAATGGAGTGGGTTGGGAAGGTTTTTCATCAAAGTAGAGTTGTAATTTTAAGTGGGAGTTTTGTATTGAAACCCCTTGATGGTGAGTGTGATTAAGAGAAGCTTGGCTTCACTGTTTACAGCAAACCTTGATTAAATACAAACAAGCAAATGAAACAAAATTTAAAAAAAAAAAGTTCCTTCCAGAATGTTCTGTGGTCCTTATTACCCAGAAGAATTATCTTGGAGGAAAAAAAAAGGAAGCTCCGTGGACCTGACCACCTGTCTCGGGGCCCCTTCCTCCGTGTTTGTTTCAGCCCTTGGTCCATCTGCATAGTTTGGCTTCTCTGGTTTGTCTTTTGAGTTTCAGTTTTTCAAAAAGCGGATACCATACCAGCTTATTTTATGTTCAACATCTCTCACTGGGGGCTTTATTAAATGCTAAGGAATAATAAGACTTACAATTACATTTTGCCTCCCTGGTATTTTTTTTTTTTTTTTTCTGAAGAAAGGCTGAACATCATGTGTCTTTATTTCCCTCGGAGCCTCAGGTACTAGAAAGCCCAGGGCGTTCAAAACGGGAGCACCTGGGAGAGGCGGGTGACTACACATCTGACCGCCGCAACCCATTCCCCGTCTCCTCCTGTTCCTGCCGCTGTAAAGGCAGCAGGCACAGGGCAAGCATTGTGCAACCAGCATCAGCCAGGCCAGGAGACTTCACCTGGCAAGAGAAACTGTCACGGCTGCAGAACAGTCACAGCTCAGCGACTGGAGCAGTCGGCGGGAGAGCTGGCCGAGGAAAGGGGTCCGCGGAGGCGCCCTCAGGCTGCAGCCCCGCTCGTCCTTCCCACGCTTCTCCCCCTTCCGCCTCCTTTTCTCTTCTTCTAGTTGTGAGTGAAATGGGGCGGGAAGCGGGGGTCGGAGGGTGTTTCGGGGTGGCCTTCTGCTATAAAACGTTCATTCAGAATGACCTTTCTGAGACTTCCCTGGTGGTCCAGGGTTAAGCCGAGGCAGGGCGCAGGGGGTGCCCCCTGGTCCGGGAAGATCCCCCAGGCCGGCCGCCGAGCAGCTGAGCCCGAGCCGCCCGACTACCCAGCGTGCGCTCTGGAGCCGGCTCGGCAGCAGGAGACAAGGCCGCAGACCACGAGGAACAGCAGCCCCTGCTCGCCGCAGCCAGGGAACAGCTCGCAAGCAGCCGTGAAGACCCAGTGCAGCCGAAAATGAGCAAAAAAGCAATGACCTTTCCAATGCCAAGAACTGGAAAGGTGGCTTTGAATTCGAGTGAACGAGTCTCCCGCATTCTCCGCTTTTCACCTGGGAGAGATTCCCCGGGCATTCATCACTACTTGTGTTTTTGTTTGTTTTTTGCTGGCTTGCTTGTTTTTGCAATGAGTTCCGGGAACTTGCTGAGTCCAAGTCAGCAGAGACCATTGGGAGAGGAACACAGAATGGGGCGGCGGAGACGGGGTGTCCTGGAACAGCCAGGGCGTGTGGACCCCCAGGGTAGACAGGAATCTTCCGTTTCTCGCTGCCGGGACCCTCCCCCGTTACTGACAGGGGCATCCTTCAGGAGAAACTGACCCACTTGTCCTGTAAAGAAAAGAAAGCCGAGGAGCACGGCCTTGATCCCACATCCACCCTGCTTTCACTTGCAAAGGGTTCTTTTTTTAATGCTCTCATCTATCAGAATTTCTCTCATTTCTGCCCAGCGCTGTTCTGCTCCACTCTTCTTCACTCCTTATTCTCAGCTCTTCAAAGTTTGACTCTGACACTCCCTGAACATGTAAGGATCCAGGCACAGTATAATGTGCTTTTGCAACTTTTTAGTATTCTCTATATTGATGCCTTAAGTCTGTTGGGGCCAAAACGGTGTCTTTGTTTCTCGTCTTTTGTTTAGAAAGTGAGAATTCAGTGGACACTTTTGTCTGACTGATGGCCTAAAGGCTCGGAAAGTCCTGCACACACCTTGCCTGCTGCTGTTTGAGCCGGTGCCAGATTTAGTGTGACTTCTTTATCTATGGAGCCAGTGGGATTTGTTCAAAGTAATATTGGGCATCTTCTAGATCAATATGGCTAAGTGTTCATTATTAAAAATCCCCTGAACACCACCTGGAAATCTGAACTGTTGATTTGAAGAAGCTAATTGGTTTCTTCCAAGTTCTTTGAATTAATACTGGCATTATTTTCCAAGTAAAACCCAGTCAATAGTTCACAAGGGCATTTTATATGCTCATGACAAGACAACGAAAAAGTGTAACACATTAGAGGTCACTTAGATGAGGGGAAGGGTGTAACAAGAACATCCAGGTAATCAGAATGACCAGACCATAGAGGGTTTTCTTCTCTGACAACAGGATTTAAAATATCATATTGAAGATACAACAGAGATGCGGTTGGAAAGAATCAGAGACTATTGAAAGATATATTCTCTACTGAGCTGTCAATAAAATTGTTTCCTCCCTCACATTAAAAGTATAATGTGTGGTTTAGTTAAAGGGCCTGAAATGCAATACAATGATTAAGAGGTACCTGTTAGGAACCTAGTCAGATTTAAGAGGGACAAAGAAAATTTTAGCTTGGAAAGGAAAATAGGTAGCATTTATCTGATTTA
This sequence comes from Aepyceros melampus, assembly GCA_006408695.1. NCBI lineage: Eukaryota > Metazoa > Chordata > Mammalia > Artiodactyla > Bovidae > Aepyceros > Aepyceros melampus. Next base: position 451,230 of record SJXQ01000203.1, on the reverse strand, counting down.
AACTATGAACTGTAGCTTTATATATCTTCTTCCTCCTTCACCCAAAGTGCCAAAAATAAAACATTATTTTGAGCAAGAGTTTTGAAGAACAAAAGAAAAACAATGTTGCCTCTATAGAAAGTCAGGAGTTGGTCCTAACTGAGACTACAGGAGTTTACTCCCAAGGCAATGGCTTAAGTCTGTCCTGAGGATGCTCTGGGTTATCTTCAATCGTTACATCTTGCAAGTTTCAAGGCTGGAAGCAAGACCCAAATACCTTGAGAATATTTCTCACTGCAGATGAATTGACGCAGTTTGCTAAGTCAGGAACAAAAGGGTTTTTTGTTTGCTTGTTTTTATATGGAAGTTCTCTCAAATTTGCTAAGCTAAATAGTTCAGTCGTCTTTCCAGAAAATGACCCTTTGTTTTTAGGAAACTTACTCTCTTCCCTGGCAGCTCAGTTGGTAAAGAAGCTGCCTGCAATGCAGGAGACCTGGGCTCGATCCTTGGGTCAGGAAGATCCCCTGGAGAAGGGAAAGGCTACCCACTCCAGTGTTCTTACCTGGAGAATCCCTTGGGCAGAGGAGCCTGGCGGGCTACTGTCCATGGGGTTGCAAAGAGCTGGACATGACTGAGCAACTAAATAGCAACAACAACAGCAACATTATCTATAACAATAAAACATAAAATTCTGATCACATTTACTTTAAATTCTACATATTCAGATCAGCAGAGAAGGAAACATTTTAGCTAAATGTTTGATTTGAATGAAATTAATTTTCAGCATGGAGAGGAGTTTTCAGCCAGGTAATCTATAACTTTAAAATAGCTAAAGCAGTTTTTCATTACGTAAGTTCTTCCAAAAATCAGAAAAAAAGAACGTATATGGCCTGTTTTGATGAGGTTTCAGAGGCAGCCAGATCATAGGCACGTGGCCCTACTGTTCCGTTATGCCTGAAAAGGTCCTCCAGGCCACGTGAGGTTCTCCCAGAGCCCTCCTTTAAAAGTCTTTTCTGCCCACCAGGGTTCAGTCCCCACAGAGCAGCTAGGCTATCTAACCAAAACCTATTTCTAGTCTATCTTGTGGATTGTGTAGTAGGCAAAAGGACTGAAAGAGAATATGCATTGTAACCAAATGATTCAGCACAGACACACAGAAATTTAGCAACGGAAGGACCTAGAAGTTATGCCACCTAATGCCTTCATGACACTGACAAGGAGCCTATGTTGGAAGAACCTGAGGCTTCCACAAGGACAGAACCCAGCCAGGCAGCTGCTGGCCCTGACCTCTGTACCTAGGTCTTTGACTCTTGGTTCTGAGCCTAGTTTCTCTCCCTTTAGATGGAGCATTGCTGTTACACAGCCTGCAGAGGCCAATAAACTGACTCATTACAAACCTGATTTAAATATGCATTAGACTTCGAATGAGCATTCTTGTCACTGATGGACATGAGAAGCCAACTTTCTGAAAACTTAGAATAAGCTAACAAGAGACGGATTACTAAAATAGTAAGAGAAGGAATTACTTAGATTACGTGAACCTCAGTTTCCTCATTAATTGGATGAAGACGATAATAGACCCATGCAGGATTACTGTGACCCCCATCAAGCCTGTAGCTCTAAGGAGGCGGCCCCCACCACTACATTCCTTACCTTGTGGCAGAATAAAAGCTTTCAGCACGTGCTGGTGCAGCCAGAGGCCTTGAGAGTTTCCATGTAAGATGCGGGGACTCACGTCATGTTATTTTACCACCACTTTCAACTTTAAATTTTGGCAAACATCCTGGCAAACAAACTCACAGTGATCTACTTACTAAGCCATTGATATAAACACATTTTCTAGCGAAATCAACATCATGCATCTTCCAGAAACATAAGTCAGCCAAACCCTATCTTGCTTTCATGCCAACTGAATTGCCACCACAAGCCTCCATATTAAACCTAATTGTTTCAAGGTGGCGAGAAACACATAGAGCATCATTAGCTCGGGCTCTTGCAAAAGGAAATACAGACTTCACCACGGGGGTTCTGTTGTGGAGCACTGAATGAATGCCTGGTGTGGAAAAGTGTGCCACAAACAACACAAACCTCGAAAAACAGCAGAAAGCAGCACTTCCACTGCTGTGAGCTACTTACATGATATAAGCACATGGGCAAAAGGAATTCAGAAATGAACCCAAATTTACCCTTTCTCTGTGCCTTACTTGGAGAAGGCGATGGCACCCCACTCCAGTGTTCTTGCCTGGGGAATCCCAGGGACGGGGGAGCCTGTTGGGCTGCTGTCTGTGGGGTCGCACAGAATCAGACGCGACTCCTCTAGCTTTAGTTTTGCTTTCTAGTGGCAAGCGTGCATTTTTTTTTTTACTAGAAATAAATAACAAAGTTGCAAAATACTATTTGTGTGTTAGTTGCTCGCTCACATCTGACTCTTTGCAACCCCATGGACTATAGCCCACCAGGCTCCTCTGTCCATGGAATTCTCCAGGCAAGAATACTGGAGTGGGTTGTCATTCCCTTCTCCAGGGGATCTTCCTGACCCAGGGATCAAACCTAGGTCTCCTGCACTGTAGGCAGATTCTTTACCTTCTGAGTCACGGGGAGGCCCCTATTATTTTTTTACCCAGTGAAATAAATGCTATATCACAGGGCACTAACACAAATTTGTTAGCGTTTTATATGCTCATACCTACAAATGTGAAATTTGTTCCTCCTTTGAAAACAACACAATTTTAATTTTGTGGTCATATGGAGCTTTCCAAGTGGTGCTAGTGGAATGAATTCACCTGCCATTGCAGGAGGCCAAAGAGACACGAGTTCAATCCCTGGGGCAGGAAGATCCCCTGGAGGAGGAAATGGCAACCCACTCCCGTATTCCTGGCTAGAGAACCCCATGGACGGAGGAGCCTGGCGGGCTACAGTCCACGGGGTCACAAAGAGTCAGACAGGACTGAGTGGCTTAGCACGCAGGCAGGATTTAGGTAAGCAACCTGAAAAGTAGAAGAGATGTTTGCTAGATTCACAAGTATAACAGAGGCTGTGATTTAACATTTTTTATTAGATTAAGTTATGCTTTGCATTAATACTTTAACATTGTGAGTGATAGGCTAGATCTGGACAGAAAAGAGCTTCGACGGAACTTCTGTTTTCTCAGAGTGGTGGGTGTGTGTGTGTGTGAGTGAGTGGAGGTGGGACAGACAGACTTCCTTCCTGGGGCACTGAGTCTGACCCATATTTGACTGTGCTAAGGCAACCTGCTGAGAGCTAAAATGTGTCCAACTCTTTGACTTTCCAAGTCAGACAGCAAACAAAAACGATGGGATTACATCAGCGAGTGTGTCAGGGATTCCTGGGTAAAGGGACATTCCTAACTACTCGGATGGGGCATGAACTCCAGAAAGAAGCTGTCATCGCCAGTGACAAAGTTTGTTACGTAAGCTGCTGGGTTCCCTATAAAGAAAGGGAACACCAGTGCATTCCAGGATAAGCAACCCAAGGCCCGAGACTGGAGTTACCCTGGACCTTCCTGACTCTTTCCACCGGGGTAAGAATCCGCGTCTATAATGAAACGGAACATCCACGTTGGCACAGAACTCCACGAGAGGACATGTGAGCTCACATAGTTCACATTGCTCAGAGGGAGAAAGCCAGAGGCTCGCTGAGCCCTCTGACTCTTTGGAATGTCGACGTGGCGCATGAATCACCTGACGGGCTGTGCCTAGGTCCATTTAAAGGCATTATACAAAGAAACTCCGTCTGCACATCACTGCCCAAGAAGGAGACTTTTCTTTTCCAAAATTAAGTGAACTCCCCAATCAGTTTCTTAGCAGCAAGTGTCACGACTACTGAATGTGAGATAACCCACCACGTGTTTGGTCCTTGTGGGGAGACTAGAGGTTTGCGAAATGCACGTTTCTGAGACAGAAGTCCTATATGCTACACCGTGCCAGACAGGTGACCTAGAGAAACGAACTTCTTAATCTCTCTGAGCTCTCATTTCCTTCTTTGTGAAGGAGTCCCTGAATTTCCCTTCCCACAGGAGTTCCATGAAAAGCAAAGGAGATCATTTGTATAATAATGCTTGATGAAGTCTAATGCATACGTGTTCCAGGTGTGTCCTACTCCTTGTAACCCATGGACTGTAGCCCACCAGGCTCCTCGGTTCACGGGATTTTCCAGGCAAGAATACTGGAGTGGGTTGTGGTTCCCTCCTCCAGGGGCATCTTCCTGACTCAGGGATTGAACTCGTGTCTCTTACATCTCCTGCACTGGCAAGCCAATTCTTTACAACTAGCATCACCTGGAAAGCTCCCCTAATACATATAGGCACAACAATGAGAAAAATTACTGTAATATTTTTATTATTATAAAAACAGGATTTTCTGCAGAACCAAATATGTAGTTGAAGACAAGGGATTAGTGAGACTGTCCAAGAGAACTTTTAGGTCAGCCAGAAATACAAGCCACGAGGTAAACTAATACTTAGGAGCAGGACCTAACCAAGGGCCAACAGGCTGGCTCTCGTGGCTCAATAGTAGAGAATCTGCCTACCAGTGTAAGAGGGGCAGGTTTGATCCCTGGGTCGGGAAGATCCCCTGGAGAAAGAAATGACAACCCACTCCAGTATTCTGGCCTGGGAAATCCCGTGGACAGAGGAGCCTGGCGGGGTCACAGAGGAGTTGAACATGACGACTTAGCAACTAAGCAACAAAGGGGAGTGGGGGTGATGGGTAACTAGGCAGCCTCGTGTCTGGAATCCAGTGATTGAGGGGCGTGGCTGTGGGCATCGCACCCGGCAACGGCAAGCGGGAAGATCGCTACCGACTGGAAGTCTTCAGGTCTGGTCCTTAGGAATCACGGCTCTGTTTCTAGTAACTCATCTTCCTCCTGGTCTTGAGCCACCTGTCCAGCTTCTCCACATGCCCCGTAATTTCAACCCGATGCTTGACATTGTCTCTATTGTCCAGAGTGTGGATTCTTGCTGTCCTTTCCAAAGCGCTGGGCTGTGTTCTGGAAGGCAATTAATTTGAACTCTAGTTTAACCCTTCTAATTCTTTGTCTTTAATGCTTTGCTAGGGTTTAGAGTGGCTTTTTTTCAGGGCTAGTTCGTCCTGCTCCTGGTGCATGGCCCTTCTGGAGCCACTGCTGAACGCCCTGTGGGTTCAGCAAGGTCTTTCCGCTCAGGCTGGGTGGAACTCAAATATCCCCCGGCTCTCTGTGAACCTCAGCAGGTTTTCTGTTTGTAGTTTTCTGATGGTGATCTTTCTTTAATACTTGTCCAGACTAACATTCAGAATCAAGGGAAGCTCTTTCTCTGCATAGCTCCTTGTCCCCCACTCTTCCGTCCCACAAATCCCAAGCATGCATCACTTGTGAAATGACCTGGGAACTAACAACTTCAGCTTCCCAAACTCTGATCTCCGTCACTGTAGATCAGTGGGGCCCCGCACTCTGTTTGGGTTCTCCTTCTGGGCCACAACCCAGAAGAATTTTCCAGACAGAAAGCCAAGACATCAGAAAGACCTCGTGAGTGTCTTTCCTACCGTGGATTATGTTCCTGCGCTGTTTGTTTGATAGCTGAAAGCCATGCATTTTGCACAGGTTGTGTATCTGTTTACGGCTAGAGGGCTGGTCTAGGACCAGAAATCAGGAAACAAGCAAGGACCACTGGACTCACAGACAAAAAACGCACCAGTCACCTTGAAGAGGTTTTCACTAAACTGGTGACTCAGTGGTGAAGAATTTGCCTGCCAAGGCAGGAGATGCAGATGTGGGTTCAATCCCTGGGTCATCGGGAAGATCCCCTGTTAGAGGAAATGGCACCCCACTCCAGTATTCTTGCCTGGAAAATTCCATGGGCAGAGGAGCCTGGTGGGCCACAGTCCTTGGGGTTGCAAAGAGTCAGACACGACTGAGTGAACACAGTGGGTAAATATGAACAAAAACGTAAGATTAACAAGTGCACTAAACTGAAGCACATGAAAGATGTTAACTCATGTATTTATAGTAATAAATCTCACTGGCCATGTTTAGAGGATGCTGGGGAAACAATTCACTATTCTGAAGAATAGTAAGACAGACGATGTAATCAAGCACTTTTATATTCGGAAAGAATTCTACCTGAGGGTAATTGAATAATATATGACGGAAAGACACTATAGACAACAAATTGAAAAGGCATGTTCAAATTAAGATATCACCATATTGCAACCTCTAAATCACTTTTAACCTCTTCTAGATAGGTTATCAATGCAGCTCTCTTTACAAACAGAAATATAGCTGGACTCCAGGTGCCTCCTGACAGCCTTACACTGCCTATGAGATGTTTTTGCATAAAAAGTGGGATCAAATGAAACTGTCATCCAAATCTCATCAAAACTCTAGGCCTAACGACCAATTAATAGAAAATACGAGATTCAGGGGAATTACTCAGCTGGTATACAGCAAAACGTAGACTGTGAAACATCTTTTTAGGACAAACCACCCAGATCTTCAGCAAATACAATGCAAGAAAAGAAGGTGGGGCTATATTTTTATTTAGAAAGACTCAAAGGTCAAGCAGATGCAGTGACTGTAACTTGATGGAAATCCTGACCCAAACGAACTGTAAGAGAATAAAAAGAGAGAATTGGGAACTTGAACACCCACAGGCTACTTAATAGTAGTAAGGAGTTACTCTTAATTTCTGTATGCAATAATGGTATTGAGGTTACATTTGTAGCAGTCTTTCAGAGATGCTCATTGAAATATTTACGGAAGGATTGATATAATATATGGGATTTGTTTGAGAATAATCAGGAAAGGGGTACAAGCTAGAACTGGAGGTGAAGTGAGAGACTATCCTCCAGTCATGTTTCGAAGCTGAATCATTAGTCTGTGGAGTTCTTATAATACCTTCTCTCTCTACTTCTTAGCGCTTCTCAATTTCCATAATAATTCTTTAAGGAGTGCCTTTAAAAGTGCCTTACCATTGATATTAGTTTAAATAAAAGAAGTTTTGAGATCAGTAGCAATTTATAGATTTCTTGGTAGTAAAAAGATAGTTGAGAGGTAACAGTCTCTAAGTTTTAGAAGGGAAGAAAGAAGGAAGGGACAAAGGAAGAGGGAAAAGAAGGGAAGGAAGGAGGCGGAGACGGAAGGACATAGGAAGGGAAACGTGCTCAACGCAGAAAACTTTTCAGTTTGTGCATTTCTAAAAGCTCATGAAAACAGCAAGTGTAAGTCACCCCAAATTACTGCAAATTATAGCCAATTTTAAAACATTTTTACTCATACTTTCGATGAGATGCCCGAGAGGAATAGCAAGAAATCCTGCGTAGAAGGGAGAACGTGCGCCTGCGTGCTCCGTCGCTCAGTCGTGTCTGACTCTCTGCGACCCCAAGGACTGCAGCCCGCCAGGCTCCTCTGTCCGTGGGATTTCCCAGGCAAGAGTCCTGGAGCGGGTTGCCATTTGCTCCTCCAGGGGGTCTTCCCAACCCAGGGGTCGAACCCAGGTCTCCTGCCTTGCAGGTGATTCTCTGTTGCTGGTCCATCTGGGACATTCAGAGGAGGGATAGCCCCTGAATCACTTTTGATAAGCTCTTTCGCCATCCCCCAGACCCAGCCAGAGCAGGCCCATTTTTCATGGGATTACGGTCCCCTCGGGTGGGGGACAGCCCCCTTGACCCCTGCCCCCCCGGCGCTTCCTGCCTGTACAGCTCTGCCACTGAAAAGGGCCAGCTGCTTGTCTACACTGGGGCGTGCTGGGTGGGGTCCCACTCGTCACGTTCCGCGGGACCAAGTCCTCGTCTGAAGCAGATGCACTGGCTTCCCCACACCGCCGGGACCAGACAGCGCTGTCGCCTTCTGGCAGGACCACACGCGGAGAGGCTGCCCTCTCTAACCCGTGTAAAGACCCCTAAGGACGCTCTGCTTTCCCTTTTGGCCAAGTCTCTAAACCGTTCCCAGTTTTACCACAATCCCTTGATTTTTAAGACAAGAGAGTTTCCTAATCTCGCAGACCTGGGTTTGTACATCAACATCCTGTGGTCAGCCTTGAATTTTTTCACCCTATTTTGCTGTACTTTCTAAAGTTCTACAGATTAGATATTCAAAATGGTTAACAATCTGCTGTTTTCAAAATATGATTAGGAAAATATCCGTTGGCTCAATTATAGAAGACCAGACCATATAAGCATTGGCAAATCACTTTGCCTTCTTGACCATCAGCTGGGTTTATTGTTTAAAAAGGGTCAGGATCCCTTGCTTATCTCTTAAGACTTTTATCATGAGGATGTGACCGTGTGAACTTGTAATTACCGTTGATGTGTGTAACATTGTGGACAGTGGCAGGCTGACGACAAATATCCAGTTGGCATTTAACGAGCACATTTGATAACTGGCATGATTGAGCAATTCCTATGTGGCAGGAGTTATCAGCAGGGCTTTATGTGTATTGTCATTTAATCCCCAAAGAATCCCATGAGAGAGTGTGAACATCTCTCTTTTTTTTCAAAGATGAGAAAACTGAGGCTATGAAAGGTTAATTAAATTGCCTGCATTGCGCTGTTGGTATCACTAGCAAGCGATGGGGTCAGAATTCTTAGCCAGGCAACATGTGTTAAGTGCTACATGCTACTGAGTATTTGTTTGATTATTGATATTTATTAGCAATCAATATTGATGACTGATATTTATGTGGAAGACCTAGTAGGACAGAGAAAGGGAAAGGCAAGCCCAGACGGAAACAGCCAAGTGCCCAGTTTGGGAGCAACTTGGTCTGTGTGTGTGTGTTAGTCACTCAGTCCTGCCTGACTCTTTGCAACCCCATGAACCATAGCCCTTCAGGCTCCGCATCCGTGGGATTCTCCAGGCGAGAATATTTGAGTGGGTTGCCATGCCCTTCTCCAGGAGATCTTCCCGACCCAGGAATTGAACCTGGGTCTCCTGCATTGCAGGTAGATTCCTTCCCGTCGGAGCCACCTGTCTATTGGGCAATAAAGATGTGTGAAGCATGCATTTAAGAGAAGCTGAGTGCAGAACGTGGAAAAACAGAAAAGCAAAGGGCCGCTTTGGCTGCCCCCAATACTTGACACCCTCGTGACTATCAAGTCACCTTCACAGAAGAAGAGCCCTGAGGTTACAAGAGAGGATTTTGCTTGTAATTATTCAGGCATCTTCTTTGAAGGAGTCACTTTCACGACCAACCCAAGTTTTGTCTGGATACTTTCTCTAATCATGTACAGGGACCTTTCAAGGAGCAATGGTGGAGAACAAAATTTTTCCATTGCGCTGTCTCCCAGGGATGTTCTGACAGTCCCTATAAAGTCCACCATAAGCAGCTACCCACCAGACTCTGCGTGCCCTGAAAGACAGGTCCCCCACTAAGCGAGAAACTGCGTCTCATTCAGGAGAGAGCCACAAGCAGCTTACAGGCGCCATGTCCAGAGCTTGCTCTAACCATCAGTCCCTCCCCTTGGCCCTTGTTGCCATGACTTCCGGCGTCATCTTCACCCTCGCCCTCAGCTCCTCCCCCTGGGTCGCCTTGGGAATTGCACCCACACCGTCTGTCACTCTCCTTCCTTTGCTTTCCCAGGGCCACTAGGTTCATCTGGGACCCCAAGCCCCACTCTGGGGCAACAGTGGTCAGAGGCTCTTCAGTCCCCACCCCTGAGGAATTGGCCTAAGGCAGCCTGCTAGGAAAAACTAACCAAAAGCAGACGTGACGAGTTCGATTTGCTGGATCCGATACTCGACCGAGCATTGGGCTGCAAACAAGGGACTGAGATGGCTGACACTTGGCTGTGGAATTCTGATGACTGATTATGTGAGGTCTGATGGCCAGCTGTGTCTTTACAAAGTAAAACATTCTGAGTCCAAATAAAAATACAAGCAGGTTTTTGTCTGGCAACTTTGTGGGGAAACAAAGAAAGCATCCTTAGCCAAGGAGCGTGCCAAGATGGAGAGCATCTTCCCCTCCAGAGAGGGGCGCACGCGCCACTGGCAACGCTGGTCCTGGTGAGTCCGCTCTCATGGAGGCGAACGCCGGGTCCTGGTGAGCCCCTTCTCGTGGAGATGGAAGGGCCACGTTCCTCCCCTCTCCTCCCAGCAGGGACAGCAGCGACAGCATCTGCTGGGGCAGGTCTGACACCTCAGGGTTTTGCGGAACGTGAACCTTCATATCCTCTTCTCTGAGAAATGGCCCGATAAGCAGGAAAGACACTGTCCTGTAAGAACCCCCATCAAGACTAATCCCAAGGGCTACGCTGGTGGTCCGGGGTAAAGAATCCGTCTGCCTCTGCAGGGGACGTGATCTGATCCTGGTTTGGGAAGATCCCACTTGCTGCTTAGCAACTAAGGCCGAGAGCCTCAACTGCTGAGCGCATGTGTTGCAACAAATGACGCCCGTGCACCCAGAGCCCATGCTCTGCAGCAAGGAGCGTTGGTGCAACAAGAGGCCTGCACAGCGCAGCCAAGAGGAGCCCTCGCTTACCACAGCTAGAGAGAAGCCCGCACAGCAGCGGAGACCCAGCACAGCCGAAAGCAAACAAATAAGCTTATTTAGAAAAGGAAAGCAGACTACCCCCAGAGCTCCAACAAGGGGACTGGTTCAAGGGGGGGAATTAAAATGTGAATCAGCTCCAGTCAAGTGAGACCACATCCGTGTTACTTAACTTTATCTGGAAACTAAGTAGGCAAAGCCCAACCTGGATTATTGAGGAAGGAAGTCCAGAAAGCCAGCGTTTTGGCATGATTATTCAGAGAAAAGAGACAGGGATGATCAGTCTTCAGCTCCGTAATGAAGCAGCGACCTCGGTGGTCAAATCAGGGTGGCCAGGTGTCGGGCCTGGACCCCATCCTCTTCCCAGCCCTTTCTACGCTCACCTGGCCACTTGGAGATTCACTTCATTGCCGTGGTCACTGCCAGGATGCCTCCTGTCCTAGAGGGGCACCAGGAAGGGAGGGTGTGATATTTCCCTTTATGCACTCACGTCTCCCACTGTTCATTACTGTTGTGACATTTACATCAGTTCCCCTGAATCCAGACCATCGTGGGAAGACGGACAGATCTGCTTTCACGGGAGTTCAAAGCCGAGGGTAAGCCCCTGAGCACAGTGACTCTATCTGGGGAATGCCACCCTCTGAGGCCAGCTGGGGTGCATGGGTGACAGCCTTTTCCAGCAGCAACAGGTAGCATCAGGGTCTGTCAGATGTCATTTTTGCTCCGTAAACTCACCCACTAGCGTCACCTCTAGGCATCTCTTTCCTTACATGACCAATAGTGGGCTGGCTTTGATGTTCTCAGAACCCAATCCCCATGAGGCTCTCCTTCGAAAACACCATTGATTTTCTTGCCTCTGTCTCTCTTCTTTTTTGTTTTTCTTTCACATGTCAAAAAAGCACAGTCTCTTGCAAAACTTAGACCTCGGGGCTTCTGCTTGGGTTTGACATACAAAACAAATGAACTCTTTTCAGCTAATTGATCATGTCCTCAGCTCCCAGTGGAGGGCAGGGTCGTTTACTCATGAGAAAGTCTGCCAGTCTTGACAGGAGGCTGTCTCTCACGTAGGTAAGACACCTGTGATGGAGTGATCCATTGAGAAAGCCTATTTTCCTGCTGCTAAAACAGGCCTGAAGACAAGACTACGTGAGCTGTCAGAGGTGGGCCTTCTAAATGCAATTCCAGGGAAGTGACATGCCACCATCATTCACGTTAATGTCTATTTGTGCAACGATATTGTTGGAAATAATCGACCAATTCGTCAAAAGAGAACATCAGACTTTGGAGGAGGGGAAGGAGTGGGCTTTTTCAGTTCTAATGAAATAAACGACATTTCTGTTTACCATGTGTCAGCTTTAACTAGTCAACAAACACTCATAATGATTTCCAAATTTTGAGACATGCCCCAGTTATAAGGATAAGCAATTTTTTAGATTTATGGACAGGGTGTTTCTCCTGTGAACATTCAGCTTTGATAATTATCAGGAGGACTATTTGTTACGTCTCAGAAGTTAAGTGCATGATAAATGGAATGCCTCTTATTGGCTGCAATTTTCCAAATGGAAAGAAGGTCTGTTTCCTTGAAAATCAACTCAAATGCATTAATAACAATTGTAGAGTTTTTCAGGGCTGCATGTTGATAGTAAGCCTAAAAGTGTAGATTGTAAGACCTATATATGAAGACTGCGTTCATTCTCAAAGCAGGCACAGCCAATATCAGAATGGTTCCAGTGATCCTGCCCAGGCTGACCTGCTGGGTAACAGCTCATAGGGTCAGATATGCCCTCCTAGGAGTCTGGTCAGCATCTTGGCTCCGCAAGCTCCACGGCCACTTGGAATCCCTGCTGAAGCCTGGAATCCCAAGAATGTGTTTGCATTATCCAAGACTCCCCTCATCTGGGGGCCACCCTGGGATTCCATTCTAGCGACTTTATGGAATGCCGCTAATCACTCATTGCTTAGTTCTCAGGATCTGCTCAAGAATTTTTTACTTGTTAACAGAGGGGGTGGGCATCTAGCCTTTGGAGTCAAGTGAATACCAAAACTAAGAGAGGCTTCTCTGACGTGCTCAGAGTGTTCTTGGACAGTTGAGCTGGAGGAAATCAGGAGATCAGGGTTGCCGTTCTGATGCTCCAAATGAACCGCGGGGAAGGCCATCGGACAGTCTGCCTGGGAACCCTGCCTGCTTGCGAGTCCGTTCACAGCCCCCGACTGGTCCTGAGACAGTGCTTCTGAGTGTGTTTGCTGAACTGAGTAAGTACAGCTTGGGTTTATACCCTTTCCTGCCAGACTTCTAGTTCTGAAAAAAATCAGAGGCCTGTGCTTCAGCCATACAAAGCCGGTGAGACGTTTCCTGCTGTGTTGGGAAAAGATGTCTCTCACCATCATATCACCATTACCCACTCTCAGTGGTCAAGCAAAACTGCAGAAGAACATAGACCCACACAAACACACACACACAGGAAATCTTTTGTAGTCATCACAGGTCACACAGAGTTCAGAACATTTCACCCACGTTTTATTTACACCGGGGCTTCCCTGGTGGCTCAGACAGTAAAGAATCTGCCTGCAATGCAGACTACCTGGGTTTGATTCCTGGGTTGGGAAGATCCCCTGGGAAAAGGAATGGCAATACACTCTAGTATTCTTGCCTGGCGAATCCCATGAGCAAAGGAGCCTGATGGGCTGCAGTCCATGGAATTGCAGAGAGTTGGACATGACTGAGCGACTAATACTTTCGACTTCCTTTTTTCTTTAATTTGCAAGAAAATGCCTGAGGGACCACACATCCTCATGGACCTAGAACCGCTGAGCCCAGATGTCAGGCGGCTCATGTGCGTGTGACTGTTTTTGTGGGGACAGCTTCCAGGATGAGGGCTAAGAACCATCCTGTACGATAGATTCTCCAAATAAACAGTCAGTGCCTGGTCTGTGTGTCTTTAAAGCCCCACAGCCACTGGGTCACGTGTGTCAATCAAATAGTGGCTCCTCCCCAGGCAGTGAGGGCCCTGAGCTGCATTTACTAATTTTATACCAGAAGCGACAACGGTGTTGTCTAGGGAACAGCATAAGAGGATGGGGGCTTAGGAACTGGGAATGTTATTCTGTCTCTCCTGCTAATTCTCCTGTGACCTCCGCCCAGCCCTCTAAATTGTTACTATCTGAGAGTGAAGATAATGGACAGAGGCCCCCATCCCAAAGGAGCGCTGCAGATTAATTAGGAGGCTCATTTGAGATTCACAGTGATGTGAACCCACAGGAAGAGCAGTGTGAGAACAAAGGCCGGCTGCAGACCTGGGACCACACCAGAGCTGAACCGGGAATCCATTTGGTAACACACCGGAATTGGTTAATTAACTGGCATTAGGAAGGGGTTAGGTTTCCCAGGGGTTAATGGAAAGATCAAACTTGCTAGAACGGGGCTAGAGACGTTGAGGCTAGAGCCCTGCGACTCCAGGGAGCCTTTGTTCTGAAAGAGGACTGGGCGCTCAACATCACACCCAACTTGCATCTACTTCTGGTCCTTTCCAAAACCTTCTAGAAACCCGAAGTGGGTAATCTGCAGCTGGCACAGTTTTTTTTTTTTTTTCTTTTCAGTGAAAAATAAAATCTTCTAATTCTTCCGTGTGTGTGTGTGTGTGTGTGTGTGTGTCTGTGTGTGGTGTGTCTGTGTGTGCTTGCTAAGTCCCTTCAGTTGTGTCCAGCCCAGTGACCTTGTGGACTATAGCCTGCCAGACTCCTCTGTCCATGGGATTCTTCAGACAAAAATACTGGAGTGGGTTGCCATTTCCTCCTCCATGGGATATTCTCAACCCAGGGATCAAACCTGGTCTCCAGCGTTGCAGGCGGATTCTTTACTGTCTGAGCCACAAGGGAATCCCAAAGAGCTTGGGATCTCAAAGAGCTGGACACGAATGAGCGACTCAACAGCAGCAAAAACAGCAGATCTCTAAAAGAGAAGTGTTGGGACTCAAGTGTGAATGGGGGGGTCATCCACGCCTCGGGGAGCACACCGAACGTCCCAGTGGCTCTGGAGCAGAGTCCCTGCTTTCCTCCTGCCCCCAAAGCCTTCCCCACAAAGCCCCCCACTTTCTTTCTGCCCTCCCTTCTCTACTCTGCTCACTGTCTATCGAAAAATTATGCACAGCATTAAAGTTGAGAGTTCTGTTTCATTTGGCAGGAATTTTAGGACTTCAAGCTTCAGAAGCAGCATCTCAAGTGACCCTGAAAGATTGATTCCAGGGAGGTGGAGGTGGGAGAGGGGATCCAGGTTATATAGAAGGTTTTCAACAAAGGGCAGGGGGTCTGAGAATCAGAAGAGAAAACCATGTATCTCAAGGATTTAAGCGCTTTCCTCTGTACGGAAAGATGCAGGAGTGTGTTGTTCAGTCACCCAATTGTGTCCAATTGGTCGCTCTCAGCGACCCCATGGACTGCAGCAAGCCGGGCCTCCCTGTCCATCACCAATGCCCGGAGCTTGCTTAAACTCACGTCCATCGAGTCGATGATGCCATCCAACCACCTCATCCTCTGTCACCCCCTTCTCTTCCTGCCTTCAACCTTTCCCAACATCAGGGGCTTTTTCCAATAAGTCTGAGCTCACTGAAATCATTCCGCTGATATGCATCTCAGCTATCTGTGGCCAGAATCTTGTGTTTTCACATCCCAAGTCTCCTCAGGGCTCACCGTAGGGACTGGCTGCAGTCTGATGGCTGCTAGATAGCAGGTATCCTTTCCTTCCTGATTCCCTCAAGGCTCACCAGCTCACCATTCACGGTGGCTGCAATTGCTGATGACTGTGACATCCTTTTTTTACGGATATGGCAGCAAATGTTCCATTTCTCATCACCCACCACCCACTTCTCTGCTTTGTGATCAACAAGGGTGGATAAAGGAAAACCAGGTCTCCTGCACTGCAGGCAGATTCTTTATGACACACTTATGTGTTTTTCTCTGGGGCTTCCCAGGTGGCAAAGAACCCACCAGCCAATGCAGGAGACATGAGACGTGAGTTTGATCCCTGGGTCGGGAAGATCCCCTGGAGGAGGGCATGGCAACCCACTCCAGTATTCTTGCCTGGAGAATCCCATGACAGAGGAGCCTGGTGGGCTACAGTCCATGGGGTCGCAAAGAGTTGGCCACGACCTAGCGCCTAAGCACACCTGCTTTCCCATGTGGATCTGTCCTTTTCAGTTTCAAGTTCAGTCACCAGGGGCCTTAAGGGCATCATTCCCCTTGCACCCCATTCCCTTCATATGAATTGTGACTTGCTGGGCCCTCTGACCTCACAAGAAGGTGGAGATTGGACCGTCCAGCTGCTCTCACCACCTGTCCTGCTGCTTACAGACACTATTAACATCATGTGAGCATAGAGAGTCCTCAGCAGACTGTGTCCCCCAGAGCCAGTCTGCACTGTGCACTTGGCTTTGGAGGCTGTTCATGACCCAGCTCTGCCCTGGCCACTTGGAAGTGGTTTCCATCATTTTTGAAAGTCTCCTGGGCCCTGGAGCCAGGCAGCCTGCTGGTTTTCCATGATGGTCCGCTGATGGCACTCTGCCTCATGTCCCTCAGCTCAGTGGTTGGCCTTTCCCGAGTAGGTCAAACCCACTAAATCCTTCCAGAAGGCCTTTACAGACCTTCTTGAGATTCCTGGAAGTTCCTTAGCTGGGGTTTCTGGGCCATGTATACGTCCCAGTCATTGTCCTTCCTGATCTATTTCTAAAGAAGATGCTTCCCATCATGCTCTTTGCTGTCGCCTTGCTCTATTTGTTCTCGTGGCCTGAATTATTTGCATGGTCATTAGTTGGACAGTTTACCCATCTTCCCAGCAATAGATGTAACCCTTGAGGACCTGGGCATCATCTGTCTTCTAAAAAACATGTGTCCCCATCATAGAGGACTGGATGTGAAAGCCAGTCAGACAACCACAGCCACAGGTAACCCCAGGCACTCACCACGGAGCCCATTGGTCCAGAGCTTCGCCTGCACTGGTGAATCCAACCCTTGCTCAGTCTGACCAGGTCCGTGAAGCTATTGCCCATTGACAGGTGGGCACACTGAGCGTCAGCAGGTAAAAACACCTGCCTGGACACATACCGCTCACATGTGGCCCAGCCAAGATCCAAACACAGAGGTCGGGCTCCAGAGTACATGCTTTTGGCTGACAGATGCTGTATTATAAGGACTTAATAATCACCTGTGAGTGGATTATTCAGTGAACGAAAATTATTGCATCCCCTGCAGGCTCCTGGTGGAGTGGAAGCTCACACCTCAGCCCCAGAATGCCGTGCCCTCGGCTGACTGATCCCATGGAGCTTGGTCTGCAAGGACGAGCTGACCTGTCCATATGCACACCTAAGGAAGCTCTCCACTGGCTCTTTAGCCTCTGTTCTAGTAAAGTCAAGAAAAAGGTGAGAAGCACTTTTCAGAAAGAGCTTTAAAAACAAAAATGTTGCCCATTAATGAGGATTTCTAGTCTTAGGAAGTGCTGGGGTGCATGACTTGGAGAGACATGATGGCAACTGAGCTCTCAGAGGCAATGGCCTCGATCCAGGCGTCCAGGACAGGCTAAGTGGGCCTGAAAGGGCTTGGAGTCACGTGCACACCAGGTCTGTGAACTTTCTGCAACATTAGGCACCTCCTTCTGATTCTCTTTGAGCGTGGTATGTGCTGATAGACACTAACAATCAAAATGTTCAGTTATTGCAAATGGCTCAGTGCTGCTCAGAGCAGACAGTGACAGACAAGTAATTATAATCAGTCATGTCTCAGGACTCCTTAACCCTAGACCTTTATGATTATTTTTACCCATGTTATTAAATACTGTAATTCATTTATTCAGTCCACATACATTTGCTCAATGCCTGGAATGAGAATGGATGACCGATAAGGGTAGGTCTTAGTCGTAATTCCTCCTTTATTATTATTTGGATGTCAGGGAAACACCACGGACATCCCTAGGAGGAAAAGGAGCTGTCGATCATAGGGGGGCAGAGTGAGGCAGATGGACATCTACAAACAAAAGGCATGATGATAAAAGAGTTACACAAATTAGGAAAAGGTTCTCCAAATTTGTGACACAGTGACAGCTTATCTGGGCTTCCCACGTGGCACTAGCGGTAAAGATCCCGTCTGCCAATGCCGGAGTCCTAAGAGCCTCGAGTTCCATCCCTGTGTCAGGAAGCTCCCCTAGAGAAGGAAACGGCAACTGACCCCGGTATTCTTGCCTGGAGAAGCCAATGGGCAGAGGAGCTGGCGGGTCCCAAAGAGTCCATGGGGTTGCAAAGAGTCAGACATGACTGAAGCGACATAGCACACACACACACACACACACACACGCAATCTCATCTTAAAAATGCCTTCTTGGAAACCTCTGGAATAATATTTAGACAAAGATCGGGGCACCCTGGCCCAGCTAGCTAGACACCTGAAATTAATAGTCACATCAAGAAGGGCATCCGGCTGGGGCACTGAAAACCTGGCAATCTGGGAGCAAGTCACCCAGTGTTCATGGGCATCTCACCCAGAAGTCTGTGCTGGGTCATAAAGCGGAGGAGCAAGCCTGTGCGCGGTGGCAGCCCACAGAGCTCAGACGCAGCGTCTCCCACAGGGAGACCGTCTTCCAAGAACAGGTTGCCTAGAGATGTTTGGTTTTGCTTTTTCTTTCTTTTAAAACAGCACCGATCCTCTGATGAAGAAAGGAAGGCTTCCTCTTTGTTTTCTCCCCTGCTCCCAACAGAACAGCTGCAAGAGGGGCCGTGGACTTGAAAGGGACAGGGCTTCCCGGAGCCCCTGGATCTGAATTCTCTTTAGATCACAGCAGACAAAACAGGCTTTCACAGCCAACTCTTACTCACTGGGCCACAGGGTACCTGGCTCAGCCTCCTGTTCAAAGGCTAAATTTAGGGGAACAAGTCCGGCCAAGACTGAAGTGGAGGTCACAAGAGCGGCTTGACTCCAGGCTCATCTCCCTCTACTGTTTTGCGGCATGAGGCTTCATGCGGAAAGCATCTCAGTTATCACGGGTGGAAAGATCCAAAATCCAAGGAGACCGTTGTGAAGAAGTAAGAAGACCTTTCTGCAGATCCCGCGTCCCTGCGGGGCGGGGAGTCAGGCCGTGGATTCCGGGCACCCCGTCCCGGTGGCCTCCCCGCCTTCTCCACCTTCACCCACTTGGCTCACAGCCCCGGCCAGGCTTCCTAGGAATCCGCCCATCATCCAAACAGTGATTCCAGAGAACAGGCTCGTCAACTGGAACGGGGCCGCTCTCCTGAGCGTCGCTTCCTCGGGGACCCAGAGACGCGAGCGGTCGGCACCGAGATCTTCTGCCCCAGCCCAGGCCTGCCCTCACTTGCCTTCTGTGGAGGCTGAGAAAGACATTTTCCCTTAGACCCCAGAGGCAGAGGACGGGCCATGTTTCCCCGAGTCACACGAGGGAACTGGGGGACTTTGACCTCCGATGAAACCTCGTTGAGGTCTGCTCCTTTCCAAGTCACCCACTGGAGGACTTCCCCCCAGTCAGCTCGCCTTTCTTGTCTTATTGAATCAGAGAGACAATTTTTTGATGCTCTGCACTCCATTCTCCCTCCAGTCACTGACCCATATAAGAATAAGAGAGAGAGGAAACTGTTTGCCCGGCAGGAACAGAGACGCAGACGTAGAGAAGGGGCGTGTAGACACTGTGTGGGGGCCGGGAGGAGGACTGGGAGAATGGGGTTGCTCTAGACACACTCGTGTGGCAGTCACTCGGCTGTGTCCAGCTCTCTGAGACCCTGCAGAGCGTAGCCCACCAGGCTTCTCTGTCCACAGAATTCTCCAGGCAGGAATTCTGGAGTGGATAGCCATTCCCTTCTCCAGGGGATCTTCCTGATCCAGGGACTGAACCAGGGTCTCCTGCAGTGCAGGCAGATTCTTTACCGTCTGAGCCACCAGAGAAACCTGGTGTGTGTTTACACTATTGTGTGTGAAATAGGTAGCTGAAGGGAATCTGCTATAGAGCCCAGGGAGCTCAGCTCATAGCTCTGTGAGGACCTAGAGGGGAGGGCTGGAGGGATGGGAGGGAGGTCCAAGAGGGAGGGGAGGTATACACACGCACACACACGTACACACATGTATGGCTGAATCACATTGTTTTACACAGAAACTAACAAGGCGCTGTAAAACAGCTCTACTCCAATTAACAAAAAAAAAAAAGAATAAAGAGCTTCACAGGAGAAGGGATTTGTGTTCGCACTTATTGAGCATCCATCATGCGCAAGGGCCTATCTTAAGGAATTTGCACGTATTCACTTATTTAACCCAACAATAACCCTATGAAGTAGACACTACAGATGGCATCTGGCTTTAGAGCTCACTCTGTTTCTCATGGGAAATCAATTTTGGGACATTCTGTAATAATAACAGCTGACATACACAAAGCTCTATAAAGCTTAAAAAAAGTATTTTCAGAGAATTCACCCTATTTCTGTTTCATTATTGCTCGTGAGGTACAGCCTTGCTTTTCTTACCATCCAAATCATCCCCATTGGAAGAGCAAGGAATACCAGACTGGGAGAGGCTGAGAGATTAGCCTGGCCTCACCTGGGCTTCCCAGATGGTGCAGGTGGTCAAGAACCCACCTGCCAGTGCAAGAGACGCAAGACACCTGGGTTCAGTCCCTGGGTCAGGAAGATCCCCTGGAGGAGGGCAGGGCACCCCACTCCAGTAGTCTTGCCTGAAGAGTCCCATGGACAGAGGAGCCGGGTGGGCTGTGGTCCATAGGGTCGCTGAGAGTCAGACATGACTGAAGCGACTTGGCCCACACACACGTCAGCGCCAGGTGACAGGGTTTCCTGGAATGTGAAGGTTTGCGCCTTGAACCACCACGTGGCTCCTTTGCCATGGGCTTCCCTTGGGCTCAGTTGGTAAAAAATCCGCCTGCAATGCAGGAGGCCTGGGTTCAGTCCCTGGGTCAGGAAGTTCCCCTGGAGAAGGGAATGGCTACCCACTCCGGCATTCTCGCCTGGAGAATTCCAGGGACAGAAGAGCCTGGCGGGTGACTGTAAAGTTGCGGAGTCCAGCACCAGCAAGCAACTCACACTTTGACTTCTTGCTTGGATTTGCAGGCAGGCTGTCTGGCTGCGTATCAGGCACTGTGTCCACTGGGACAAGAGTCCGCTTGCAGGCAGCCAGTGCTCTATCAGAGACCCAATCCCTGGCCGAGCCTCAGTGTCCACCAGGTCAGCCAAACCAACAGGACATCTAGGGTCTTCCCCCCCGCCCCGAACCGACGTTCTCAGTTCTCCTCGGCTTGTCACGATGTGGTGAGTCTTTGGTCTTCTGCTTTAAAACCTAAGAATCTTCTTTAATAATCTCTCTTCTTCCCCTCTCACATCCAAACCAGGCCCTCAAGGTGCCTTTTTTTTTTAACAGCCCAAACAGAACTTTTATTAAACAAATATATGGTGGTTCAGATGCTGAAGAATCTGCCTGTGGTGTGGGAGACCAGTGTTCGATCCCTGGGTCGGGAAGGTCCCCTGGAAGAGGAAATGGCCGGCAGCCCACTCCAGTATTCTTGCCTGCAGAATCCCATGGACAGAGGAGCCTGGTGGGCTGTGGTCCATGGGGTCGCAGAAAGTCAGACACAACTGAGCAACTCACACACACACACACACTCCCGAGATGTGGGAGCAGGCCAGCCCCAAAGGAGTGGCCTCAGTGTGTCCTTTGAAACACACATCCGACTGGTGAACCAGGGGCTAGTCCCGGAGCATGGCATTGTGCCCTGGCCGAGAGACACAGTGACGGGGGTGAGGGGAGGGACGGGGGTAGAACGATGATATTTTTATGTTCTTATGGAAGAGATGAAACTGGAACGTGGCTCATTATCCTTTAAAATAAGAAACGGCAGGGGCTTAAATGAGGAAGGCGAAATGGATGCTCACCCACCATGCAAGGGGCTTCAGAAGACAGCCCGCTTGCCTGCAAGTGGCCAAGACGGAGCAGAGGCAGCCTGGGCTGAGACGTCCGTGACCCAGAGCCTGGAACGCAGGGCGGGGTTGGCGCTCAGACGCCAGAGGTGAGAGGAAAGAAGATCATCTCTGGGCTGACTTTTAGGGGGAACGAAAGAGCTCCAAAAAACTAGATGGTGAAATTAAAACTTCTCTTGAGATTCCATGCTTCTCCTTCTGGTTGCGCTGTGAACTCCTTGGTTCAGGCTTTTCTCAGGAGCTGCTGGTGGTGATTCCACAGCCTCCCAGCCAGTCAGCAGCAGCCCCCAGTCCGCTCCTTACGAGGCCGAGTGGGGGCAGCTCCTCCATCAAGGTCCTCCGTGATCTATTACTTGCTGTGAGCTGCCACTCATCGCCTCCGCCTCTCCTGTTAGGCAGCAGACCTGTCGCACAGAAGGAAAGCCTGTCTTGCCTTCCCTCTTTGCTTTGGATCCCATTAGTCTCATCTGCTTACTAATCAAAGAGTGTGATGACTGATAAACAGTTCCCTCCTGTGGGTTCAGGTCTCCCTCCCTGCTCCTGGGCCCTTCCCATCATCATATAAATATTCCCAACTAAAGAAAAATCCTCCCAGAGGTGACATGGCCCAGTTACTAAGCCCCATCCTCCCCACACCTGAACACCTCCATCCTGGCATCCTGTTCAACCGCACCAACGCTGCGAGCCTTCCCCTGCTCACACCCACTACGCTTCCCATGTTCTCTGTACTTCCCGGGAGTCTTTTCTCAACAATTATGAAATCTGTGGAAACTTGAGAGGAGCAGGGTGACTCCTGGTGATGACAAGTCTCAGAGAAGCTGGCTGGGAAGGCAGACTAGGCTTAGACGTCTGTGAGCGTGCGGAAGGAGGACCGTGAGTCAGAAGAGCCGCCTCAGTCCTGCCGTCTTTTGACTCAGATCCCCTCTCTGCCTGGGATCAGCATACCATGCTCTTCTTCCGGGGCTGTTGGGTCGTAAACCTCTAGTCGTAGGAATCAGAGTTCAAATGTCAGCTAACTTTCGGCTCGGGAACTCCACTGGCAGAAATTGATCCAAATAAAGAAGACAAATTAACAAATATATACATGAGAATGTTCACAGCATTGCTTTTACATGAGGGATATCAGACTCTGGACTGATCATTAATAGAAGCATTATTAAATCATTAAACATGTATTGTAGACATGCACAATATGTATGTGCTAAGAATGTTAAAACAGATTGAAATGTATTGGCATGGCAAATTTATACGGCAAATTTTTGTAAATAATTATAGCATCACCCTTTAAAAATCACACACACAAACATGCAAACCTGGAGAAAATCCTGGAAACAAATATTAAGAGTGATATTAGCTAGAGACTACTAGTGATTTTCTTTCCTTTTTTGTAATTTAAGTATTAGTTTTTTTTTTTTACAATGGCCATATTATAACTTGCATAATAAAATAAGTTCTTTTAATCTTGGAAATTTTAGGGTCCAGGCTTACCATGCCTTGCACATTTTTAAGTTATCTGCCTAGCTTTGTGTGGCCTGGAGAGAGCATAGTAACCCCAGTTTCCAAAGCTGTGGTTCCCCAGGCCTGTCTCTACCACCCTGGTCATCCTGCTCTTGGTGCTGACTTGTCCTAGAGGAAGGAAGAGGAGAGGGAGATGAAGAAGGACAGACAGGAAAGGAAGAGAAAGTGGACAAGCAAGGACCCTGTCTGGTGGTGAGATTCAGTCTGTAATTTTCAGTTATCTGAACTGTTGATCTGTGTCTCCAACAATTCAGTTCCGTTCAGTTGCTCAGTCTTGTCCGACTCTTTGAGACCCCATGGACTGAAGCACGCTAGGTCTACCTGTCCATCACCAACTCCTGGAGTTTACTCAAACTCATGTCCATGGAGTCGGTGATGCCATCCAACCATCTCATCCTCTGTCATCCCCTTCTCCTTCCACCTTCAATCTTTCCCAGCATCAGGGTCTTTTCAAATGAGTTAGTTCTTCACATCAGGTGGCCAAAGCATTGGAGCTTCAGCTCCAGCATCAGTCCTTCCAATGAATATTCAGGACTGACTTCCTTCAGGATGGACTGGTTGGATCTCTTTGCAGTCCAAGGGACTCTCAAGAGTCTTCAGCACTACAGCATGAAAGCATCAATTCTTCAGCGCCCAGCCTTCTTTATGGTTCAACTCCCACATCCGTAAAGGACTGCTAGTAAAACCACAACTTTGACTATAGACTTGGGTCACTCTAAACGTGACAGGTCAGGGCCATTTCAACAAGACACAGCTGTATGTGGGGCTCTTCCCCACTCAAGTGGAAGGTAGTGATGGCTTTCTAGTAGACTTTTCATGCATCTTGCAAACTCTCCTCTGAAGGGGTTTCTGCATTTGCGTGGTTTCTGCTGTCATCACTCAGAGGAAAATAATCCAAAAAAAAAGGCTGCTAGGGTCCAATATATAGGATTTGTCTGCAGTTCTGCCTGTTTCTGCCTCACACTGCCAATCAGCCACCAAGTGCCCGTGAGGAAGAGAGCCATCTGTTCCCAAAGCTCTGACAGTGGAAAGAGAAGAACCCACCTTCTAGCTAAATTCCAACACGTAATGATGATGACGTCCACCCTGAGACAAAGGCCAGGTCTCTAACACGAGTGAGTTGGCCTCTGTCTCGAGCTATTTTCGACCCTGCGTCTCCTGCGCATTTGGCTGCTCGCTTATTTTTGTTAGAAAGACAGACTTGTTCGTTTGCCAGGAAAGCCTCTAATATCCTGCCACCAGCATCTGCACAGAATAGAATGCTCTGGAGGATCAGATGGGGAAGAAAACAACTTCCCTCTGAAATGGGTGAAGAAGATAGTGGCGTTTCTGTTTGAACCAACAGAATGTGTAAGAGAGCGCGCCAGCCCAGCCACACCAAGGAGCCATTGTGAGCGGCGGCCGTGCTGCGTCCCTGGGCTGGGAGGCCGCCGACCGGGATGAAGGGCCTGGGATGCCTGTCAGTGCCCGCGGCATCTGCTGGGCAGAACACAGCGCCTTTCTGCTGCTGTTCAATATGTTCCTTGTGCACAAGGGCCTCAAAGGGCACTTTACAATGTGGCTGGCATGTATCGCTTCTCTCTTTCCCCCGATTGTGAGGTCCACGCAACAGAGCAGGTCCAGTAGATGCATCCAGAGAGACGCAGTGTTTGCTGCACTGCAGACACAAAACAAATAACTGAAGACAGCGCGAGAGCAAAGAGGAAGAGAGGGAGGGAGGAAGGGGCGGAGGGCGGGAGGCAGACGGGAAGAGGGGAATCTGCGCCTTTGACCGACTCGCATCCACTCTTTCCGCACATTCTGCTGTTCCAGGCAGCACCCAGCAGCGGGCCTGGCAGAGAGCACGGTGACCAGTGAACTCCTGTCTGCTGGGTGGAGAATGTTCTTGACTGCTCACGGATTTACACTAGAGTAAAATTAAACTTAGAGTGGGGGCTTCCCAGGTGGTGCTACTGGTAAAAAGAAACTGGCCTTCCCATGCAGAAGACGGAGGAGACATGGGTTTGATCGCTGGGTTGGGAAGATCCCCTGGAGAAGGGCACAGCCTCCCACTCCAGTGTTCTCTCCTGGAGGAGCCCGTGGACAGAGGAGCCTGGCGGGCTACGGTCCATGGAGGTGGAGGAGGGTGTCGCAAAGTTCAGACACAATTGGAGTGACTTAGCACAGCACAAGGTTATAGTAAAACAAACAAAAAAAGAATGCCAGTGTTGACAGCACTTAAGTCAGTGCCTTAAAGGAGTTGGTTTTATAAAAGGGGATTTCGAATCCATTCTGAGAGCTGATTATTTTTTGTCACTTCATCTTCTAAGCTCCAGGCCCCTTTGTAATGTGGAAGCAAGGGGCTGCCATCAGGCTGGAATGAGCGCATTTTGGCAAGTGGTAGGCAGCCTCCCTGTTCCAGACAGGGCCCTCTGCAGGCTGAGATCCTTTGGCCAAGAGATGGTGCCCCTCACTGGTCAGTTGTTTCCCAGCACTAAGAACAGGGCATGGTCAGAGGTGGACTGACAGCTCAGTTGGTAAAAAGTCTACCTGCAATGCAGGAGACTCTGGTTCAATTCCCAGATCAGGAAGATCTGCTGGAGAAGGGAAAGTGTACCCACTCCAGTATTCTTGGACTTCCCCCATGGCTCGGCTAGTAAAGAATCCACCTGCAATGCAAGAGACCTGGGTTCAGTCCCTGGGTTGGGAAGATCCCTTGGAGAAGGGAAAGGCTACCCACTCCAGTGTTCTGGCCTGGAGAATTCCGTGGGGTCGCAAAGAGTCGGACTCGACTGAGTGGCTTTCACTTTCACTTTCAGAGGTGGAGGGGCCCGCTTGCATGACATGTCCTTGGGCTGACAGATGAGTTAAAATGCCTTAGAAGAGAGGAGATGGGGAGCCAGCCTGAGGGTCTGCCTTCTCCTCACAGGCAGCTGTGACTCCTCAAAGCTCTACCTCTCACCTTAGGAGGGTTGACAATCTTACAGATGGAATACCAGTTTTTGGAGAAATCTCATTTCCCAGCTCACCCAAGTAAGTGGGAGCAATGGCTTTGAGCCTGGGCTCCAAAGCTTCACCCACCACCATATATGAAGATTTCAGCCCGAAAGGTCTCTGGAGTGTGAGGCACCCTATTCTGACGATGACCATAAGACCATGTTCTGTTGCTGTAGTTCTGTTTCTCTTCTTCCTTACTCTCTTTTCAATTAAATACAGGCGTCATCTGTGCCTTTACAACAACCTCACTTACACTCAAGGGGAAAAAGTCTAAGATAACATCTTGCTTGTATCAAAGTCTTCCAAATAATTTAACTGTGCTTTCCATGGCAACACCCGTTTGCCCTCCAATTTTGCTGCATTTTATCTCACAGTATTTAATTACATGCATATTAATAACCAGGCTTCCCAGGTAGCGCTAGTAGTAAAGAACCCTCTTGCCAATGCAGGAGATGTAAGGAATGAGGGTTTGATCCCTGGGTTGGGAAGATCCCCTGGAGAAGGGAATGGCAACCCATTCCAATCTTCTTGCCTAGAGAATCCCACGGACGGAGGAGCCTTTGGGGTGGCTATAGTCTATGGGGTTACAAAGGGTCAGACATGACTGAAGCACCTTAGCACAGCACATATTAATAATTACAGTGGCGTAGAGAGGTGTGGGCAGAGACGTGTGGTAAAGATGCCACAGAAGGGAGGAAGCAGAAGAACACGGTACCTACACCAGCGAGGAGACATCGTACAGAATTCATCACCTTGGCCTTGGGTGGTACATTCAGCAAAGGCACGGGATCTGCTCCCGGAAGATCCGTCTCCCACTTCACCCGGTTTTCCTTCAGGGACCATCGGACGGAGGCCTGCAGGGCGGGGGTGGCAGCCTGTGCGGTTTCTCACATCTCCCGTCTTTCTGCAGCCAAGACGTTAAATCGGCTCCTTGCTACGCTGCAGCCTCTGTGCTGGGCCTGTGTTTATTCATTCGCTCATGGATTCATCCATGACTGAGCTGCAAAACAGGTCATGAACTCACAAGGTGCCAAAATCCTGAAAGCGAAAACACTTTTATTTCTCCCTCGTGTCCCAGCCAACTAGTCCTCACGCCCACGAAAACACTCATTATCAGCTTCTTGCCTCTTCCAGTGCTACCAAACTAGCTTTTCCCGGCCCCTGGGAAACTGACAGGCAATGTCTGGATGGCCATGAACCCACAGGGTCAATACCTCCCTGTGAGAACACGCTGCCCCTAGCAGTGTTAGTCGTTCGGTCGTGTCTGACTCTTTGCAACCCCATTGACTGTAGCCCTCCAGGCTCCTCTGTCCATGGAGCTCTCCAGGCAAAAATACTGGAGTGGGTAGCCATTCCCTTCTCCAGGGATCTTCCCAGGCCAGGGACTGAACACAGGTCTCCTGCATCACAGGCAGACTCCTGCCCCTCACTAAGCACACCTCAAAATTATACCACACCTTCCATAGCTCCAACTCATAGCTTTTCATCCTTGAAAGTGAAGAGTGGAAGTGAAAATCACTCAGTTGTGTCTGACTCTTTGCGACCCCATAGCATATAGTCCATGGACTTCTCCAGGCCAGAATACTGAAGTGGGTAGCCATTCCCTTCTCTAGAGGATCTTCCCAACCCCGGGATTCAACCCAGGTCTCCCACATTGCAGGCGGATTCTTTACCAGCTGAGCCACCAGGGAAGCCCAAGAATACTGGAGTGGGGAGCCTATCCCTCCTCCAGGGGATCTTCCCAACCCAGGAATTGGACAGGGGTCTCCTGCGTTGCAGGAGGATTCTTTACCACTGAGCCATTGGGGAAGCCCCATGCTAGATGGGTATAATAAGCAGAAAGCGCACACTAAAGATGAAGCTATGTTGTGTGAGACTAGAACTTCTATAGTTAGAATTCTGTTATAAAATCATCTTTAGGTAGTTAGTTCTTATGACAGGAAGGCGCTTGTTTAGATGACAACATTCCACCCCTGAAACAAGTTCCAGGTTGGCACTGGCCATTGGATAAGGAATGGCCACCCACTCCAATACTCTTGGGAGAATCCCATGGACAGAGGAGACTGGAAGGCTACAGTCTGTGGGGTCTCGAAGAGTTAGACACTGAGCACTAACACACATGGGGTTCACTAGGATGAGCCACCCAAAATGCACCTCTGGCTCAAGGATTAGCTGGACTAAAGGCCACTGAGCCCCAGCAGACACAGGAAAGGCTCTTTACCTCCCACCAGCTGCCTAAAAGTAGGGCATGAGATTCTCCTTTTGTAAAGGGAGTTCCCACTGCTGACGGTGTTCTACCAGGAAGAGAGCGACTCCAGACGCGAATCTCATCACCTGAGAGACTCTTATCTGCATAACAAGATGGTCTTCATTCAGGTAGGTTTTCTCCCCTCCTCTTCCTATAACTTGCCCCCTCTTGGAAGTTTGGAACCTCTTTTCCTTCTTTGGTCTAGGGGGTGTATATGCCTCTATCACCTGGCTGCCTCCTCGAGGCTCATTTCTTTGCGAAACTTCCCTGCGTATGTCCTTACTTGAATCTTTTCTTTCCCTCCTGCTGCTGCTGCTGCTGCTGCTGCTAAGTCGCTTCAGTCGTGTCTGACTCTGTCCCTCCAGTTAATCTTTTTATCAGTCCTCAAATCAAGGAGAAAGAGGTAATCGCCTGTCCTTAGTACCGTAGATTTGCGTAGATTGTTCAGTTTACGTTAATGTAGTGTGTTTGTGAGGGGGTCGTGGATAGATGATTTTTCACTCAGGGTAATTTTGGGGCATAACTTAACAATATTGAGACGTACCAGACAGGTGTTCCCCACCAATACTTTTGCCCTGGACCCATCAAAGCAGTGTATGAGGACTGTGATGTTCATAATGGAGGCTTTCTCACCCCTCTACCCATAGTTTTTGCCACTAGACTCTTAATTTGCTCTTACCATAGGGCTTCTTTGGTGGCTCAGATGGTAAAGAAACTGCCTGCCAATGAAGGACACCCAGGTTCAATCGCTGGGTCAGGAAGATCCCCTGGAGAAGGGAATGGCACCCCACTCCAGTACTCTTGCCTGGAGAATCCCATGGACGGAGGAGCCTGGTGGGCTGCAGCCCATGGGGCCGCCAAGAGTTGGCCACAACTGAGAGACTGACACACTAAGAGTTGTTGGTAATGATTTCATTTTATTTTCTCTGTAATTAAGGGAGATCCCTGAAATGCAGATACTCTTCCAAGAGCTAAAGCAGGGGCCCTAAGCAGATGACCACCCCACCAGCTGCCAGCGGCATGCGCAGGGAGGTTGGCCCTTCCCTGAAACAAGAAGCAATGATATTGACAAATTGGGAATTTTCACACCAATCCTCAAAATTTAGATGTGAAACCTCAGAGGCTACATTTCTCCAAGGCAGAGATTGGCAGAAGCTGGGCCATTGGCATCCATTGAAAACAAGCTGCTGGTCCAGGACTCCAGGCTCTTCACCCGGAGACAGACGCGACCTCCCTTCATCCCTCTTCCTCTTCCCCTGTCCAGCCTCAGCAGCACCACCTGCCTGGCCAGGGACCCTGGGGCATGCCATCCCAAAGGAGGGCTTTCCTGGATGAAGAGCAAGCTGGCAGGAGAGTGGACGTGGAACATGCTGGTCTCCATGCTCCTCCAGTCGGAATTCCGTGATTCTTGGGAGTTTACAATTCGTGGTCCTAGACGATGTCTGTCCCCTTTCTGAGGTGTGGACAGGTCCCCTTAGCAGGTTAACAACCAAGCTGATTCTCTGAAATCTGAATTTACTTTCCACTAGTTCAGTGTTTACTCCAGCAACAAAAATAAAATCACAGAGGAAAAAACTGAAAAGAAATGAAATGCCTGCATGAAAGTATCCTGACAAGGCCTAGCTGACACGATCTCAATGCCAAACCACACTTAGAAACAAGCTCCTCAGTTTTCCCCTGTAACTTATGTGAACTTTGGGGTTTTATTCATTTCCAATTAACCTTCAAGTCATCCTTGGATTTGTATTTCTAAAGCCTGATAGAGTTTATCCCTCTCACTGGCAAAATCCATCCCAGCTATTGAATAAGGCTTCTGAGATCTGAGGAAGCTTCTGCTTCCTTGCTTGCATCTTGCAAAGGAATCGGAGTTTTTACTAGATGTGACTGGATGTGACTTACTAGTGGACGTGACTTTCAGCCCAGCCTCTGTGTGTGTTTTTGTTTTTGTTTTTTTAAATCACTAAGGGGATTGTGAGGGAATTGTGCAGGGGAATCAAATATTCTTTTTTTTCTTTAATCAAAGAAGTGGAAAATTTTATTTCAGCCAAATTTGAGCCTTATAACCCAGAAAGAGCATCTCAGAAACCTCTGAGAACTGTTTCTTACTTCTTCCTTTCGAAGATTCGCATTTTATAATAGCAATGGAAATGAAGCAAAAGCAATACAAAATACTTCACTGCATTTCTGTGACAGAGAGGAACTTGGGGCTGAAGCTCCCACACAAGATGACTCGATGTCCTCTGCAGAGCCTGTCGTCAAACTGGTGTTAAGCTAGTGACGCAACTTTATTGCTTGCTTGGAGTTAGTGGGGGTCAACAAACTGCCTTCTGTGGGTTCAGCCATGCCTGTTTTTCCAAATAGTAGTGTTAGTCGCTCAGTTGTGTCCAACTCTTTGCGACCCCATGGACTGTAGCCTGCCAGGCTCCTCTGTCCATAGCATTTTCCAGGCAAGAACACTGGAGCGGGTTGCCATTTCCTCCTCTAGGGGATCTTCCCAACCCAGGGATCGAACCCACATCTCTCATATCTCCTGCACTGGCAGGCAGGTTCTTTACCACGATTGCCACCTGGGAAGCCCCTAATAGATTTTCCAAATAGATTCTGTCGAAATGCCACTCTGCTCACCCATTCACCTGCTGCCTATATCTGCTTTTGCTAATGACGCAGCTGAGTAGTTGAGATAGAAACCTTATAAGCTACCAAGACTGAAATATGTTGAAATGCATAATTCGTGGGATTTTTTCTAGAATATAACAGAATTGTTTAATTGGAGTGGATGACTCTTCGCAGAGAAGACTATAAACAACACGCTAGTCATGAGTAGTGCGCCTCTCATTCTTCTCTTTTTGTTCTTTTAAAAAACATCTTAAATCAGGAGGAGTCTGGTTATTCTGCCCAATTCTTCTGCATCATTTTTCTGATAGACAATTACAGGGTTTTTTTTTTTTTCAAAAAGCTGTATTTATTTAGTGGGATTGTATTTATTTGGTGGGATTGTTTTAGTGGGAATAAATCATAGGGTTTAGTGTTAGACAGGAGGAAAGCCTTAGTAGGCTTACCTACCTCTCTTACTTATACCCTCTTCTTAGTAGGTATGTGAAAAGGTGCATGGTCCTGGCTTCAGGCGGTCTCTGAAAGATCCCAGATGATCGTAACGTGCGGTCAGCCTTGAGAATTGCCTGGGAGCAGGACAAAAATCAGATGAAGCACCATGAGCAGGATTCCGTCACTTCAGAGGCGGGCTACTGAAAGTCTATTCTCACCGCAAGACGGAGGAAAGAACAAGCGCAGATAGATTCAAGTGATTTGTCTATAGTCACTGGCCTGAACTCTTAGGAACTTGAAAATAAACCTTTGGGTGAAAAAAGCTACAAAGAGGAAGAGGAGTGGGCTCCAGCTTATCCCTGATGCTGGCCCTTGACGGCCTCAGCTCAGGAAGCGAGAGGAGGCCCTTGGTGGATGCTGCGCCCCTTCCCTAGGGGCTTGGTGAGTGGGGGATGGTCACGAGCTCGAAGAACCTGCTGGTAAATTGGTGGCAGGTGGCCACACGCTGAGGACAGGCCCCTAGGGTCACACAGCCTTGAGTTCTCCCAGTTTTTGAGAGTAATGCATGGCTTCGCTTCTAAGCAGGAAGTAATGTGTCTTCCAGAGAACACATGATTTTGGAGCCTGGCATTGCCTTAGGAGAGGAAGGTGCTGGTGTCCACTGGGGGGAGAAAGCTTTACAGAATCCATGCAAGGTCACCGCTGTGCACTGGGAATCGGGCTTCGTATCAGCACACAGCCGGATCCTGGGGCTTGAACGCAGCTTTCAGCAGCCCCGACCCCCGTGGCCAGGATGGAGGGCGTGTCACCCCAGGGAGAACCCTCGGCATCTGTTCGGGATCTGCCTGGGGAGCCCTGGAAGGTCTGAGCGTCCTATCAGGAGATGACCATGCTGATGGCCCCAGAGTCGGAAACAAGCATATGCACCACCATCTTGCAACCATCTGTGGCCGAAAGCAGTGATTCTGACCGGAGACGGGAGCCAAACTGCCAGCCAGCTCTTCAGTTTGACCAAACAGATCTTCCAACCACCTCCAGAAAGTCGGCTGACCATCTGTGTTTTGCACACAAGGCTGCTTTTCCCCTCAAAAGCAGGGGTCTGCTCTGAAACTCAGTCCTTCAATGCCCTAGACTTCAAGGCAACACTTGCTGTGAATCAGCTCTCCCGGGAAACCCCGATCCTCTCAAGAGCTGGAGGCACTCACCCCTGGACCAGCTTATTTTCTGCCCACATTTGGTTTTGTTTAAACCTGGACAAACCTCGTGCTGGGCTTAATTACAGGAAACGCAAGGTGGGTCTCAGAGTTTTGCAGGGAGACGGTGGTGGTGCAGAAACTCCCCTAAAGAAAATCATCCGTCCACATTGCCAGTCTTGTATTTACAAAAGTGCTGTGGAATCGTACGTAACGTTTATGAATAGCTGTATTGATCTAACAAAGACCTGCAGAAATCTGAGTATCTTCTGAACCATCAGTCATCACTGGTACTCTCTTTTCTTCTCATCACCACAGTTTCCAAAGCTATACACACATCCATAATAGATACTTTATTATTTATTACAGGCCATTAGAGTTTTATGATATACTGAACTGTCACTAAGTTACAAGATTTTTCTAAATGCAATTTTTTTCCATCTAAGATAAAAGCAAGGATAGATGTACCAATGTGATTCATATTTATGAAATTTAAATTTTTTATAATAAAGTTTTTAAAATATCCTGAATATCTCTTTTCCTTTTGGTCTAATTAGGTGGGAAAAATTACTGTCCTTAGTCTCTTAATTAAAATAACATTATAATGTTAGCAAAACAACAAAAAAAATCATTTGCATAGTCATGTGGTAATTACATTAAAAAAAGATTACTCTCCATCAGTCTTCCTGATTGTACCAAGCCATCTGTGCTTGTAAAAATAATAATAAACAATGAATTTTTATATGCCATATGTACTTTGCTGTTTAATAGTAATTAAGCAATAATCCCGAAGCAATTGCTTGTTAACTGTGATAACTGCTTAAAGGTAATTATTTTGTAATAAATGATAATCGATTATTTATAATATTAACAATAGATTTTCAAATTTTTTGTAATCGTTAGGAATTGTTGCTGGCCATAACCTATCTTTTGGCTGTACTGGAAAATCAGTAATTCTGTTGCGTTAATGACAGATTTTCCACGAACCAAGATTCTAGCTACGGTCTGTTAGGTTAGTAATATGTGTTTATAGTATTTTTTAAAATGAGACTGCTATAAATATCTTGTTCGCCTTATTATTACAAATAAATGGCTTTAATAAAACTTCCAGAAAATGTGAAATGTGGAGCAATAGACATTACAAACATGGCACGACCATGAAAATATCAGAGCATGAGGGCCTATGCGAGGAGAGGCTGACCCAAAGCAGGGCTTTATTTCGGGGAAAAATATTAACTATATCTTCCTATCCACAATTATATCCGTTCCCAAATACACCCTTACTGACTTTAACTTTAGACAGCCAAGTCATTTCAAGAAATGCTATATGATGTAAAAGTGTGACATTTCTCATAACAGAGAAGTGACTAATTCATAGATATTTTAGCAGGAAGACAATATAGAGTATTCATGATTCTTTGTTTTTTTCTTTAATTAATTTTTATTTTTTAGTTTGTTTTGCTTTACAATACTGTATTCGTTTTGCTACACATCGACATGAATCAGCCACAAGTGTACATGAACTCCCAATCCCGACCCCCACCTCCCCCCTCCTGC
>SJXQ01000203.1:398904-416784 GCA_006408695.1 Aepyceros melampus | reverse complement strand
TTTCACTTATGATATCACACATGTTACACTGCCACTCTGCCAACCCATCCCACCCTCTCCCTCTCCCACATAGTCCAAAAGGCCGTTCTATACATCTGTGTCTCTTTTGCTGTCTTGCGTACAGGTTTATCATTACCATCATTCTAAATTCCATATATATGTGTAAGTATACTGTATTGGTGTTTTTCTTTCTGACTTACTTCACTCTGTATAATCGGCTCCAGCGTCATCCACCTCATTAGAACTGATTCAAATGTATTCTTTTTAATAGCTGAGTAATACTCCATCGTGTATATGTACCACAGCTTTCTTATCCATTCATCTGCTGATGGACATCTAGGTTGCTTCCATGTCCCGGCTATTATAAACAGTGCCGCAGTGAACATTGGGGTACACGTATCTCTTTCAATTCTGGTTTCCTTGGTGTGTATGCCCAGCAGTGGGATTGCTGGATCATAAGGCATTTCTATTTGCAATTTTTTGAGGAATCTCCACACTGTTCTCCATAGTGGCTGTACTAATTTGCATTCCCACCAACAGTGTAAGAGGGTTCCATGATTCATGATTCAAAGCAACTATTGCGTTTTGTTTTTCACATAGCCATAAGCAATGTATTGGATGAAATCTACTCTTTCTGAATTTCACATCCAACGACCAGTCATCTGGTGATCTCTCCCACCCTTGGTTTTATTTTCAGCACTTTCGATTACCTGCAGCCAACCCACAGCTCAAAAACACGAAAATGGGAGGTTTCCAAAATAAACAATTTGTAAGTTGTAAACTGCTCACGGTTCTGAGTCACGTGATGAAATCCCTCACTGACCTGCCCCATCCTGCCCAGGACATGGCTCTTCCCTTTGTCCCTGGTGTCCCTTTCCTCTGTCACTCACCAGCCCCTCAGTTATCCCATCTACTGTCATGGATCACAGCCCTGGTGTTCACATGACTCTGATTTTATTTAATAATGGCCCCAAAGTGCAAGAGAAGTCACCCTGGAAACTCTATATGCCAAAGCTCAGTTTCTTAAAGTGAAAAGTCCATGTCACAAGGAGAGGGGAAAAGATCAGTGTGCTTAGACAGCTGAGACCTGTATAGAGAACGCATCTTTTCTCCATGAAACTGGGAAGAAGGAATTCGTGCTAGTCTGCTGTCACGCCTTAAATGGCAGATGTTCCCACCATGGTGCATGATAAGGGCTTAGCTAAGAAGGAAAATTTGTGCCATAAGTTATTTTGGGAAAGAGAGATCACATGCATATAACTTTTATCCAGTATCTTGTTATAATTGCTCTATTTATTATTACTTGTTCTTGTTAATCTCTCATTGTGTCTCATGTATAAATTAAGCTTTATCACAGGTATACATGTATAGGAAAGGACACAGCATACATAGGGTTCAGTACCACCCATGGTTTCTGGAATCGACCGGGGGCCCTGAAAAGCATCATCCTTGGATACCGGGGAGGCACTGGCTGTGGTCCTGGCCCTGCACCGTGGCTCCCTCACACGACAAGGAAACTCACAGAGGACCAGTGCGATTGCCTCTGGATTAGAGGTTGCCGACACCGGGGTGCTTTTGTCCTGGGGTGGCATGGATGGACAGTGTCTGGAGACATCTTTGGTTCTCATGGACAGGGGAGGATGCTCCCGGGCACTTGTGGATAGAAGCTAGGGAGGCTGGGAGACACCCTCCAGTAAACAAGACCCCCCACAACAGAGAACGATCTACCCCAAGATATCAATAGTCCTGAGCCTCAGGAACCCTGGCCTGGATGGACTGTTTTTCAGCTTAATAATTCATAAGAAAGGGCTCCCCAGGTGACTCAGTGATAGAGAGTCCACCTGTCAATGCAGGAGACGTGGTTTAGATTCTGAGATCAGGAGGATCCCTGGAGGAGGAAATGGCAACCCACTCCAGTATTCTTGCCTGGAGAATCCCATGGCAAGAGGAGACTGGTGGGCTGCAATCCATGGGATCGGAAAGCGTCAGACACAATTTAGGGACAAAACAATAACAATTTATAAAAGAAATTTGAGCATTTCAATGGGAAAGTTTCAAAGTGCAGTTAAAAAACCAACCTACCATTCATTGGTTGATGGCCATCTAGATTGCTCCCATCTTCTAACTATTGCAAATAGTGCTACAGTCAACACTGGGGCACATGTGTCTTTTCCAGTTATGATTTCCTCAGCGCTTATCCCCAGTAGTGGGATTGTTGGGTCACATGGTAGTTTTATTACTAGTTTTTTTTTTTTTTTTTTTAAAGAACCTCCATATTGCTGTCTGATGCAGGGAGCTCAAATCCAGTGCTCTGTGACAACCTAGAGGGGTGGGATGGGGTGGGAGGCAGGAGGTTCAAGAGGGAGACATATGTATACTTATGGCTGATTCACCTTGATGTATGGCAGAAAACAACACACTATTGTAAAGTAATTATGCTTCAATTAAAAATAAATTATTTTTTTAAGGGGGAGAAATATAAGCACAAATGGGAAAATAAAAAAGACTGACCTACCAGGAAATTTGCTTTCTGTCCTTTTCTCCCAGAAGAAGCAGGAAGTGTCCTAGTAATCAGAACTTCTCCCTTTAAGACTTGGTCAGTTCAGTTCAGTCACTCAGTCGTGTCCGACTCTTTGCAACCCCATGGACTGCAGCACGCCAGGCCTCCCTGTCAATTACCAACTCCTGGAGCTTACTCGAACTCATGTTCATTGAGTCAGTGATGCCATCCAACCATCTCATCCTCTGTCCTTCCCTTCTCCTCCCACCTTTAGTCTTTCCCAGTAATACCTGGTACCAACCTGCAAAAGCCAAAAGCCCACTTCTGTCTATTTTAAGCCCCAAAGAATTAAGTTTATCAAAGAAAATTAAACTGCTCAAAAAGTTCTCATGAGGGCTGCTTTAAGAGGGTAACCCTGAGCTCCCATAAGGGCTGTGGCCACATGGTAGAGCGGGCCGGAGACAGACACTCATCTCTGCTGCTGCCACCGGGAAGTGGTCCAGAGATTCAGCCTCTGTGAGCTTCTCTGCAGACAGGGGGCCCTGTGGGGACCTCTTGCTCTCTGGCAAGCTTCATCAGTGCCTGGGACAGGTACATCTTATGGAGGACCTGCGGAGTACATGGGCTCTTGGCTTCAAGGGTGGTTGGGGAAGATAGATACCTACTTTCAGAAGATGGGACTCATGACCTGGAACCCTCCAAAGTGAGTGGAGTTACACAGAAATGAATGGAGACCTCACACAGCAATGATGCTTCACGTCTGATCTTGGGACTGAGTTGCTGTTAGCTTTTGGAATTAATAGGATCAGCATTGTTGAATGCCGATATTTTAGGGTTGGAGGAGATGTAAGGTATTAAATATCCTGACCTCCAAGTCCATTTACGTTTAGTTGATGTCTCTCGCTTTCTTTCCTTCCTCCCTTAGCTCAGTTGGACAACATTTATCTGTTGAATGCCCTGTGTTGTGCTTGGTGCTGTTCTAGGAGATTGCTGTGAGCTAAACGGGAAAAATTCATGTATTTATGATCTCACTTGTAGAGTGCTGTAAGCAAAATAAATAAGTAAATTTAGTAAGGATTCCTGGCTTTCCAAGGATAGCAACTGCACATTTACAGGTGAATATTTGGGTAAATCTCTTATTACCCAAATTCTCATTACTTGCTATCTGAAATTCAGGCACCAAATAAATTCTGATAATGTCTTATCTTGTGCTGTTCTAACTGAGTACCTGACTCAGGAATCAAATAGCACTAAAGTGATGGGACTGTTTATGCAATTTGTCAGATGGTGATAAAGTCAATGGAAAAGTGAGATAGGGAGCTTGCTAATAACAGTCCCAAAGGGAGAGGAATTGCAACTTTAAATAGTGGCCTCAGTGAAAACGTGATACTTGGGAGAATTTCCAAGCAGAGAGAGAAGCAAGTACCAGAGGGTCTAGGAAAGGGTTTGGGGGCCTGTGAGGTGGCTTGTGAGTTTTGAAGGACTTGAGGAGGGGAGAAACATAGGGACCTGATCATGAAGGGCTTTGTCCATGAGACCAGCATTCCCAACATTTTTGGTACCAAGGATGAGTTTTGTGGAAGACAATTTTCCAGACTTGGACCAGGGGAAAGGGGGTGGTTTGGGGAAGATTCCAGCACATTATATTTATTATGTACTTTATTTTTATTATTATTGCATCAGCTCCACCTCAAATCATCAGGCTTTAGATCCTGGAGGTTGAGGACCCCTGCAACCCGACCATGTAGGGACTCTGGTTTCAGAGAGAAATGGAGACCCTGTGGAGGGTTTTGAGCAAAGGAATGATCACGCTCTGACACATTTCAGAGGAATGGCTGTGTTGAGCATGTTCTGCAGGAGGGCCGCAATGCACACTGGGAGCCCAGTTAGGAGGCTAAGGCATGATCTTGGGATGCGATGGAGACTTAGACCAGGCAGGTCACTGTGGAGGTCACTGATGAAGTCAGATCCTGGCTACACTCTGAAGGTAGAGACAAATTAATTTCTGATGGACTGGATGTGGAGTGTGGAAAAAAGGAGAGGTCAAAGATGAGAAAGTAGAATGATGGTGTTCTGAGATGGGAGGTAACAAAGGGAGGGAAGGACATGAATATGTGTGTGGCGGGGGAGGGGGGAGCAGTACTTCTGTCTTAGACCTGTTACATTCAAGATGCTTCTTAGGCACCCAAGGGTAAATATTGAGTGGAATATGAATCTGGGGGTTAAGAGGGGGGTCTGGACCTAATAGGAATTTGGAAGTCCTAAAGGCGTGCTGCGATTCATGGGGTCGCAAAGAGTCAGACACGATGAGCGACTGAACTGAACTGAAAGGGTATGGTTGGCATTGAAAGATGTACACTTGGCTGAGGTCATGGAATTAATTCATGTAAAGGGTGAGGGGAAGACCATGAACAGAGTCCTGGAGCCCACCCATGTGAGAGAGTTTGAGTGGTGGGGAATATCCTCCAGCAAAGGAGACTCAAAAGGAGTGACCTGGAATGTTGAGCAAAACCAGAATGCCTTCCTTCGTGGATGGAGTAATCGAGTGTGTCAAACCATCACTGGGAACAGAGAGATGGAGACTGCAAACTGCTCATTGGGAAAGAAGCCTCAGCAAACCTTCAGGGTTTGGGAAAAGAGCCCCACGGAAGAGGGTTCTCAAGTAAATAGAAGTAGCAGCAGCAGCTGCTGCTGCTAAGTCATTTCAGTCATATGGGAGACAATAGTACAGAATCTACGGGAGAGGTGGGGAGGCAGCCACGGTGCTACCCCGAGGAGGCAACTGCCTGTCTGGATGGCAATGAGAACCATCTAGGGGAGAAGGAGAAACAATGACCTAGGAAAGAGTGTCCAATTCGGTAGAATGAGACCCAGGGAACGGGCTTATTTTCTGCTCTTGCCAGGTCACTTCCTACCTGTAAATAAGGTCTCATGTATCTTGGAAATTTCCAAAGTCCCTTCCCCATGGTACAACCATCTTTTTGGTTCTGGTTTGACCTGCTATGATGAGCCTGTGACCTCTGAAGGTGGGAGGTCTGGTTCATTTCCTGGATTCTCAAACTGCACATCTCTGCACCTAAGACCAAACACACGATGGAACCACCTTTACCTGAGTCAGAATTGTCTTAAAATTATCTGTAACACTCCTTTATCCAACAACTGCTCCCATGGCTTCTACTCATACAATTTCTCTAGATCCTCAGTCTCTCTGCCACATCTCACTGTGGATGGTTTCAAGCTGTCAATATGACTTCCTTCAGTACAGATCTGAGGCAAGATGTTCACAGTTAGTTTTTGTAAGCTGGTAGAAGCCTTCCAGTGGCACAATGGTAAAGAATTCACCTGCCAATGCAGGAGACACAAGAGACTCAGGTTCGATCCCTGGGTCAGGAAGATGCCCTGGAGGAGGGCATGGCAACCCACTCCAGTATTCTTGCCTGGATAATCCTATGGAAGGAGGAGACTAACAAGCTACACTCCATTGAGTTGCAGAGTCAGATAAGACAGAGTGATTGAGCAACTGAGCTTGCACACACACACACATACACACACACACACACCAGCTCCAGTCCACTCTTGGAATAAATAATACTGTGAATGCCTTAGGTCTTATGTCTTAGTCTCTTGCAGAACAGCCAAGAATAGGATGTGCTTCCATGGCACCCTGGGCAGGGAGTGAGCCCAGAGCAGGGATGGTTAAGAAAGCCAAGAGGGTGTGACTGCAGAAGGCTTGTTGCTTCAGCCTGCCCCTTGAGGGACTATGGAGTCTGAAGTATACCTCCAATGTGTCCCAGTTTACACACCATGAAGCCAACAGTCATAGATATCACCTGCTTTGGTTTGCTAGTGGCAGAATGTGAACGATTCTTCAGTTCAAGACACAAAGGAAAGAGTGACTCTCTACACCAGCATTGGAAAGATGGGAGGGGCAGGGATTTTATTGCAAAGTTTAACTCTGTGACAGTTTTGACAGGTCCAAAGAGGCTCACCTGGAAGACAGAACCTTGAGAGAGGGAATTTGAGAGAAAACATAGCTGACGCTTGCC
The DNA here is from genome assembly GCA_006408695.1 of Aepyceros melampus. NCBI lineage: Eukaryota > Metazoa > Chordata > Mammalia > Artiodactyla > Bovidae > Aepyceros > Aepyceros melampus. The sequence continues at coordinate 410,238 of SJXQ01000203.1, read as the reverse complement.
TGGAGGAGTGTCGCTTCAGCCCTGGCTGCACACTGGAACTACCCAAAGCCCTAAAATGCAGGTCCTGCCTGGATGCTGTCACCCAAACAAGAGATTTGATTATTTCAGACAGTGATGTCTATGGCTATACCATCCTGAATGCACCCCATTGCACCTGATTCTTTTCAGACACTAGTAATCTTTAAAGCTCCCCTGTGATTTATCTGTGTGGTCAAGGTTGAGAATTATTACAATAACATTTTGAAGCCACACAACATTTTTTCCGAGTCCTCAAATTGTTCAGTGATGCTGGAGCATATAGTGGGGTGTGTGTGTGTGTGTGTGTGTGTGCATATGCAATAAAGTACCTCAAGGAGCAGTGTTGTATGTGTTATATTCTGTTGCTTTTAGTGCATAAATAATTTCTGGCAAAGCTATACACACACAGCAGAGGAGCCTGGCAGGTTACAGTCCGTAAGGCCATAAACAGTCAGACACAACTGAAGTGACTTAGCATGCTCACATACAGGGACATACAAATTTTGAGCAAATAATTTTGGCAATGCAAACATACATATTATAATGTGTGTGTGCCTGTTTGCTCAGTTGTGTCCAACTCTTTGCCACCCATGGATTGTAGCTCACCAGACTCCTCTGTCCATGGAATTTTTAGACACAAATACTGGAGTGGGTAGCCATTCCCTTCGCCAGGGGATCTTCCTGAACCAGGGACCAAATCTAGGTCTCCTGCACGCACTGCAGATGGATTCTTTACCATCTGAGCCATCAGGGAGGCACTATATGTTATAATACTGAATATGGAAAATGTATGTAACATTGTCAAAATTAATATATATCAATAAGGATTATTTGCCAAAAATTTATATATAGGGAGTAAAACGATCTCAAATCCAACCCGTTTTTGCCTTCTTTCAAAAAGGCTCTTCTCTTATTCAGTGCCATTAGACACCTCTCCTCATTAATCTGGTCACATTTATAGTCGGTTAAGTGCTTGCCTATCTACTGAATTGTATTATTCTCTAATTACTTCTTGCCCATAAATCTTCTCATCCAGGTCCGAAATTCCTCCCGAGAGGTGTGATGTGGCACACGTTCTCGTATCCTCCACAGCCGGGTCCCCACGGAGAGGCTCTCTCTCCTGAGGGCTGATGACGGGGCTGGTAAATTAACACTGAGATCCGCATAAGCTTCCGTGGTCAACATTCAACTCTTAATTTGGCGCATCACCGTCACATAATGCAATTCGGTGTTACAGCAAAACAGGACAGCGGTGTGATGGCTGGACCCCTCCGTCTCAAAGTAATTCAGAAATCAGGTGCAAGTTAGAGGCCTGAATCGCTTGTATATAACAAGTATGACATCCTGCTTGTACACCCGGCCATTATTAAAGGCTGGGCTGTGGCTCTGGGGTCACCAGTCTCGTGTTCCGGTCCCTTCACACTGACCTTGGTGATGACCCACTGGGGGAGGCAGCCTACGTCCCAAGACTGGCTGTATGCCACACTCAGTTCAGTGGTGGGTGGGTATATACTTGGATAAGATAAAATGGTCAACTACGAAAATAAAAAGAATCAATGCAGTTACTTCTTGGTAAGGTTTTCAGAAAGTTTCACTTGTTCTTAGCAGAAGAAATGATCAGGGCTTTATCCATTATGCCACACGCTGATATAATTTGGAAGAAAAACATGTATATGCAGAAGGCCACCTGCTGAAAGCTATCAATCAGATATGCAAGGTGAGACAACGTTACTGTGAAGATAGAGGGTCTCAAAGGAGACCCTCAACCTGAGACCTGAAACCCATCTCCCAGGTCCAGAGCACAATGCTCTGAAAAGCTAACACTTGCCTTGACTGAGCTGAGCTTTATTCAGCAGAAGAGCTCTCTGAAACAACAGGCAAAGAGTGCAGCTCCCCCAATAAAGTAAATATTGGGGGTGATGATTTAGTCGCTAAGTCGTGTCCAACTCTTGTGACTCCACGGATAAAGGAGCCTGGCAGGCTACAGTCCATGGGATTCTCCAGACAAGAATACTAGAGTGGGTTGCCATTTCCTTCTTCAGGGGATCTTCCCAACCCAGGAATCAAACCCAGGTCTCCTGCATTGTAGGCAGATTCTTTACCAACTGAGCTACAAGGGAAGCCCCAAGGTTGAGATGATTGTTAACTTTGAAATGAACCCCACTGTAGGGCATGTTTAACCACTAGCCAAAATTGCACACATCTCTCTAATTAAACAAACCTCCCCATCTCTTCAACATGGCCTGTGGTGAGCAAAGCAAGTAGGAATGAGACCAGATCCCATGTTAGAGAAAAGATCTTGATGATCTTCAGGATAAAGTGTGGGAAGTTCTCCCATGTTAGGACCACATGTGGGCTTCCCTGGTGGGTCAGGGGTAAAGAATCCGCCTGCCAAGCAAAGACTTGGATTCTATCTCTGGGTCAGGAAGAACTTCTGGAAGAAGAAATGCAACTCACTCCAGTATTCTTGCTTGGAGAATCCCATGGAAAGAGGAGCCTGGCGGGCTACAGTCCATGGGGTTGCAAAGAGTCGGATGTGACTAAGCAACTAAACAAAAAACAACAAAAGGACCACATATATTACTGGTGTGTCATAGAATATTTAATAAATCACCACAACCATCGCTTGAGGACTAGGATATGCCAGGACAGTGCTTTACAAATGTCTTACGTTTTACTTGCATCTCACAACCACCAGAAATAAGGAAACCCAGAGGGGCCAAGTGCTCCCTCCTCCAGGAAGCCTCCTTTGAGTGCAGAACTGGAGTAAGTCATCCCTCGTGGCAGCTTCTATGCCCTTTCCAACCCTCTGGGGTTTTTCAAGTTCTCTTTATGCTTTCCTTTTTCTTTTCTTTCTTTTTTGGCTGACAGCATGGTATTCAGGATCTTAGTTCCCTGACCAGGGATTGAATCCACACCTCTTGCATTGGAAGGCAACGTCTTAACCACTAGACCACCAGGGAAGTCTCCCCAGCCTTTATCTTCACAGACATTACTGTGGGGTCATAGGATGGGAAGATCCTCATACTCAAAGGTAAACCAAGACTGATAATATTCATTTAGCAAGTGATTTGAGTACACATTTTAAAACAAAGGAAAAAACTGAAAGCAAAATAGATTATGTATTTGAAAAGAGATTCCCTTCTCCAAAGCATTTCATAAAACTCAAGCTTTCAGAGATGAAAATTCAAAACAATTCTTAGTTTCCACTTTGGTTCAGGACAAAGAAATTGATTTCTTTTCCTTCCTCCCAACACTTACCCCAATCGTTTTCTTTTTAAGATCTTCAGTAAATCTGTATTTATTTCCACTTTGTAGAAATTAAATTTTAATGAGCAGGTCCTCAGACTGTAATAAATCTGCTTCCCAAATTTCACAAGCATTAATTTTGTTTCTCTAATGAATCACCCCACTGGAAGGTGAAAATCAGCCAGCTGTCTTCTACTTTGCCTGGGAGCCAGGTAAAGAGCATTAGGGCTTTCCCATCTCCTTTGTGTGCAGTGGGGGCTTCGGGGAACGGGGCCCTGACCTGGGGCCTCCCAGCCCAGAGGCGAATCCTCAGAGCAGAGCTGCGCCCCCTCATCCCCCACCATGGAGTTTTCTCCCTGTGGAGAAGCTTTGTATTATAGGATTGCCTTCAGAAAAAATGAAAATAGCACATACCCCTGCAAATTGGCCTTGGTTCCAGAGTGTATGGAGATCGTCACACATGCTGGATACAGGCTGCGGCCTCCTGCTCTCACTCTGTGTGGCTGAGTGGGCCGTCTTGTCCATGTGGACGACTGTTTGAAAGAGCCCATTTGCTGATACATAAAGTGAGTGTGGCAGAATGACTCCAGGGAAAATACTGTACCACCGATGGTGGCTAACGAGAATGGTCATAAGGGCTATTATTTTGAGCACTGCTTGGGGTGAGGTTCAGTCATTCCAGTTTTTGAAAGAACGTTGAGTTCCCAAGCCCAGGACTGTATTCTGCACTTTTAAAACCTCTTGTGGGAAAAAAAAAAAAAAAAGGTATGGACTATCTTATTTACAAAGCAGAAATAGAGACACAGACACAGAGAAAGAAAGGCATGGATACCAAGGTGCGGGGTGGGGGAAGAGGGTGGGATGAGCTGGGAGACTGGGGTTGACACACACGCACGGCTGGCAGATGGTGTGTGCAATAGGCAATGACCGAGAACCTGCCGTGCAGCTCAGGAGCCGTGCTCAGCGCTCTGCGGGGACCTGAATGGGACGCGAATCCCCCAAAGTGGGGACACAAATGGGCTTCCCTGGTGGCTCAGATGGTGAAGAATCCACCCGCACTTCAGGAAACCTGGCTTCGATCCCCAGGTTGGGAAGGTCCCCTGGAGGAGGGCATGGCAACCCAGTCCAGTATTATTGCCTGGAGAATCCCCATGGTCAAAGGAACCTGGCGGGAATCCACGGGATCGTGAAGAGTCAGACATGACTGAGCTACTGAGCAGTGAAGACTGAATCTTGGGCTGCAAGCCTGCCCTTTCTGAGGTTCAGTTTCCTAACCTGTGACGTGGGTTCAATACTTACTCCCAGTTTGTTGTGAAGGTCAAATGACTCATGTCGAGCTCTGAATTCTGTGCCTAGTACTTACCTAGAGGACACTCAGGAAGTGATGACATCAGACATTTGGATGGACCTCATATAACATACAGGTTTTGCCCAGATACATTGAAAGGAAAACTCACAACACTTCCTCCAAACCAGCTGTTCTGCAGAGAGCTGGCTGTGGCAAGAGAAGTGGCCGTGTGTGGGGGAGGCCCCGGGGCACAGTCCCACCACAGAGGGGGTGTCCCAGCACACACCAGAAGACTCTGGGTGCCCCAAATCGGGGGCTCTGGACCACTGAGAATCTGACATCCACTGAAACTCAGATAGACCTTTGACACCAAGCCTTCCAAAGGTGTCCTCTGTGTCTGTTATCACATGACAGGTGAAGAACCATTACCTGGGAAAACTAGGAAACCAGAACTGACTATTCTTTTGTCAACATTCAACAGTTTTAAAATGAAGGTGCAGCCATTCGTATTCAGATTTTTAGAGTAGCAAGCATGCAAGTCCTGGTCCACAAGGCAGAAGTTCAGACCCACAGAAGAGGGGGGGCAGAGGCGCTGACTGCGTGCTGGGCGGTCACTCCGAGGACCGCAAGCGTTCTTGGTTGGTGTGAATAGTCACTCCGAGGACCGGAAGTGTTCTTGGTTGATGTGAATACAGGCAGAGGCAGCCGGGCCCCCGGCATCTGCGGCAGGATGTGCTCGGTTCTGCTGCGGTCACAAACAGCCTGGGGGGCTCAGAAGTTTGGCAGCAGTCGGTTTATTTCTCTATCAGCATTTCCACGCCCGTCACTTGGAGCGTCTCCTCATTCTGCATCTGAGGCCGAGAGAGCGGAGACAGCGCTTGGGAAGGCGGCAGATGTGAAGTGTCCCTTTCTGGGTAACGGACGCTCAGCCTAACAAGGACACATAGCTCGTCACTCACTGGGCTGCCCCTGTCACATGGCCCTCACTCCACAACAGGAACCCGGGAGGAGGAAGCTTCCAGGTACCAGAAGCGGGGGCGCCAAGAAAGTTTAGGAGATTGCACAGGTGAGGCTGCCTGTCGGCTTTATCATGTGTGTGCGGGTCCCAAAGCCAGCACCACAGACGATGGATGGGGTCGAGGGAGCAAGGTGGAAAGTGTCGGAGAACGAAATGTCTCTGCTCATTTGGGTGAAGACTTGAGCAATTGTAGGTAAAGGCTGAGCAGTGATGCTTAAGGACCATCTGCAGACACCTCCAGGGAGTGAACCCTCTGGATGCTTCCCGGGGTCTTCCTTCCCTGGGCTGTGTCACCAAGAACCAACCACAGAAATGCAGTCACTTGATTGGGGGATTCTGTCATGGGAAGTCGTTAGGCTGTGAAATTATGACATCAAACTATCACATATATATTGTTAAACTGCAAGCTTGTGTGCAATTGGGGCGTGTAAATACACCCTAGTACAGAGACTCTCAGAGGCTGGCACCCAGAGAGCAGCATCAGGACTGATTAGGAAATTGTTAGAAACCCCAGTTTCTAAGACCCAGACTCAGGCAAGTGGGCCAGGAGCTCAGAAGTGCTGCCGAGCCACCTGCCGGATGCCAGGCCCTCCAGGGGATTCTCATGAGATGTTCTTGGGGGCGGGAGCCACTGCCTTTGTTGCTGTTGCTTAGACTTCTGCAGCCTCCTTGTACTGTGGCCCACCAGGCTCCTCTGTTCCTGGGATTTCCCAGGCAAGAATATTGGAATGGATTGCCATTTCCTTCTCCAGGGGGATCTTCCTGGCCCAGGGATTGAACGTGTGCCTCTTGAGTCTCTGGCATTGACAGGTGTATTCTTTACCACTGAGCAACCTCAGGAGCCCAATCACTGCTGTAGGACACGGTATTCTGGAATGAATGGAAATTTGACAAGGTGAGCTAGTCGTACAGCCATTCTGAAGCCCACATGCTCTTAGAAATATTTAGAGTGAGTGCAAAGCACATCTGCCTGAAGATTTTAGTTTTCCGTGTGTCTGGGATGAGACTCCTGCCTCCCGCTTATAAGCACACTTCCCAGGCAACTCTAACGTGCAGCGGAGGTTGAAAATCACCTGTAAGCACTGCCTCGTCTTCCTGACACGTAGGAGGAGGCCCCGGGGGCTGAGCAACCAGAGCCTACAGCCTTTAGTTCCCACGCAAGCACTTGCAAACACTGCCTGCCGCATTATCATATGATATCAACAATCAAGGCAGGGTTTCAAGACTCATAATCTGTTTTTGACCTGGATGAGTCATAACCATGCATCATTGTTATGGTTTCAGTTCTTAATTAACAACCGCTTTGCTTTCACCACAATCCTGGGTCTGTTTGTTTTTTTTTAATATACAAATTTGTTCATCTAGCAAGATGATAAACTGGTTGATGTCATAATGATGTCAATGAGGGGTACACAGGTCATCATTTTCCCATTACATTTAATCAGGATTCCTTCCTGGGTGTGCCTTGTGGGAGTCAATACTCACAGCATCAAAATTATGGTTCAAGTACAGAGAAATTCGTGGTCCTTTAAAATCAGAGAGTGGATCTGTTTCTGAACGGGATGGCTCGACCCTAAATTTTGTGCTCTTATGTTTCCTGAGACAAATGGATTTTACAAGAAGGACCAGACAGCTTTTTCTTTGCTCCAATTATCTGCGGTGCTAGTGGTACTTGGAGGCCACTGCGTCACTGGGTATCTCTCAGTGTGGGACTCTTCCCGCCTCTCCCCCCTGGAGTCCCTAGTGTCTGCTGGCGGCTCCACCCACTGGAGCCCCGTCAGCTCTCAGCCTGGATGCTGAAGCCCACTAGGCAGGAGGCAGGTGGGAAGGGAAGATGATGTTTCTCAGCCACCGAGTCTGTTTTTCCATCTAAACACAAAAGAAGGATTTCACAGATTGGATTTCTTCGTGCTGATGTTTACAGGTTAAGGATAATGACTGCAGAGTAGGAAGACAAAAACACACTTGGCGTGTGCTAGTTGGAGGACGCTGGCTGGATGCTATATCCCTGCTCCGAGCCACAGAATCCTCCATGCTGGGAAATAGGGCTTTCCTCATTCTTCAGCCTTCACACCGGACCTGGCCTGGAAAGCTGATCTTTCCTCCTTTGTCCTGCACTGAGTAACCGTCAGCTATCTGAAACTGGCTGGAGGTTACCACGGCAACGCTACCCAAACTGCCCCTAGGTAGAGGCTCCTGGGCTGAGAAATGTTGACATTTCAACCCCTGACTTTCAGGTTTGGAACCTGACTCTAAATCTACGTATCAGAATACAGGGCATTTCAGAGAGACCTGGAGCTCCAGGTGTTAAGTCTCCTGACTGGACTGAGAGGCCTCCTAATGCAGAAATGAGCTCATTAGAGAGGCCATAGAAACCACCTTCTGCAGCAGCTCTGAGGCATACAACAGGTGTGTGACTCCACTGGAAAGCGAGGGCTCGAGGAGCGAGGGCTCAAGGAGTGTGGGAACAGAAAACAGGATGGGTCGGGCCCACCAGTGCCCTGCAGTGTCCAGGGCTTCAAGAGGATGGCTCGGGGGACAGCAGGCTGGGGAGTCCCTCACGCCTGACAGGTGGCTTCACTGTCCTGAGATGCTGGCAGAAACTCTGACTCCTCTGTGTCATTTATAAGCCCCTCCCCTCTTACTGGAGATGCTGTGGTTGTTCAGTCACTAAGTCATGTCCAACTCTTTGCGACCTCATGGACTGCAGCACCCCAGGCCTCCCTGTCCTTCTCCAAATCCCAGCGCTTGCTCAAACTCATGTCCATTGAATCGGTGATGCCGTCCAACCATCTCATCCTCTGTTGTCCTCTTCTCCTCCTGCCCCAAATCCCTCCCAACATCAGGGTCTTTTCCAAGGAGTCAGCTCTTCACCTCAGGTGGCCAAAGTATTAGAGCTTCAGTTTCAGCATCAGTCCTTCCAATGAATGGTTGGGTTGATTTCCTTCAGGATGGACGGGTTGGATCTCCTTGCAGTCCAAGGGACTCTCAAGAGTCTTCTCCAGCACCACAGTTTTTGATCTCCTATTGGAGAGTTGCTGACATTTCAACACCCCATCTTCCTTCCTAGGCTGGTAGAATGTTCTTCCATGAGAGCTTTGGGCTCTCATTGCTCCTCTTTCGTCCTTACGTGATACTCACTGAGTGCCCCACATCCTGGGTGTGGTGGAGAGAAGCAGGACATGTGTCCTTTTTCAGGGTCATCTCTGCTTACACTTACCCCTATGGGAGCTAATTCCCCCAGGTTGCCTTCCCTTGCCTGGAGTGACACCCACCCTGCAGGAGCTGCAAGGACTAAATGAGATAATGAACTTGATATGTGATCATAGTGCAGACTCCTCGCTAGAATCAAGCTTACAAGGTCCCAACGGTGCAGGTCACTGTTTGGCCCGAGCTAAGGAGGTCCCCCTGTGGTCCTCCTCTGGCCTCATCCTTCCAAAGGGCGAGATGCTTTCTTTTCTAGTCCACACTCTGCATCCTCCGGATCCAGGAATCTAGAGGAAACACTCTTGAGTTTACATTCAAAGCCTGTAACAGGTTCCCATCCATCATCCCGAGGGGTCCTGCAACCCCAGGGAGCCAGCACTGTTTGTGGGGCATGGACGGAACCTGGACTTGCAGGCTGGGGCCCACCTGCACACCAAAGTCCAAGGTAAGAAGCTAGAAGAGTCATGAAGTCCAGTCCTGATTCCAGCTTAGATGTTAGAAGGATCTGAGAATATCCAATTCAAATCCAACCTTTCTGGGTATGGGTAGGCAGACAGAATGAACCATTTGCCAGCTCCTTTTGTAACAGGTGTGAAGGCTACGTTTGCATTGTTGACTTGGCCGCCACAAATGGAGGGGCCGACTGCCCCCACACACAGCAAGCAAGTCACACAGATTCGCAGTGCACACATGGACACCAAGATGCTATTCAATGCAGCCATCACTTTGACTTATTTTTGTTCTTTTTCAAAAGGATTTTTAAAAATGTGTAGCGACCGGGCTTCCCTTGTGGCTCAGCTGGTAAAGAAGCCACCTGCAATGCAGGAGATGTGGATTCAATCCCTGGGTTGGAAAGATCCCCTGGAGAAGGGAAAGGCTATTCCCTTCTGGCCTGGAGAATTCCATGGACGTCCATGGGGTTGCCGAGAGTCCAACATGACTGAGCGACTTTCACTTTCAGTGACCAGCCAGGTAACATTGGAAGGGACGTGTGATACAATAATATGAAAATTGGAAAAATGATGAAAGGGAAGGAAATAGAGATAAAATTTGTTTCTGGTAAAACAAACCAAAAAACCCACTTCATTCCTCTTTGCTTCTTCCTAAGTAATTTAGAATTTCTAATCCCAAAGGAACTAGGACAGCAATATTGTTTTTGTTGTTCAGCCGTAAGTTGCATCTGCCTCTTTGTGACCCTCTGGACTGCAGCACGCCAGGCTCCCCTGTCCTTCACCATCTCCTGGAGTTTGCTCAGATTCGTTTCCATTGAGGGAGTGATGCCATCCAACCAACTCATCCTCTGCCACCCCCTTCTCCTTTTGCCTTCAGTCTTTTCCTGACAGTAAAGAACTAAAGATCCATGGTTTAACAAGAAGAGCTTGAAAGCAGTCTCGTTTGGAGGGGTGACTGTTCTGTCTTACTGATTCATTAGAATGCACTTGAATTGTTTTTCGCCCTGACCTGAGGTTGTCTTCCTGTGATCTGAATCCACCCGGCTGAGTTGGATTCAGGCCTAGGATGGGTTTTACAGGAAAAGCAGGTGGTTGCCTAGGGCAGCAAAATGTTTTAGTGACTTTATTATGGGAGGGTCTGTAAGCTGTGAGGGGGTAGGTGGGTTTGTGGCTCTTTTTTCCCCCCATCTTGCCTACGGCAGCAAATTTCCAGCACCACCCTAGGGTGTATCAGGCAGAATATTTGAATATATTTACATCTCTAATTGAAACCGGGGGCAGGGAGGCGGGAGAGGAGAGCAATTGTTTACTATTTCCTGTGCTTCTGGCGAGAGTTTAACTCTCCATTCCGTGCAGCTCCTATGCTGTCTCCCGGGTAGAGAGAGAGACAGGCTTTTGTACAGGTGACATAAAGGTCGTATCACCGACATGGGTTGGGGGGTGGGGGTAGGTACCAACCTAGGCAGACCAGAGGGACAGCTGGCACCCCTACCCACTCCCCTTTCCTCCCCACCCCTCTCCAGAGAGCGTCTACATCGTCCTGACGACACGATAGGCCTCCTGAAGTCGGTCCAGGTCTGCACCTGGTTCCCACAGTGCCGACACCATCTGTGCAGGTTGTCACCGAAGCTCAGGTTGTCAGGCCGCAAGGAAGCCCCAGGGGGGCAGAGCCCGTTCTCAGAGCAGCGCGGACTCTTTTGTGCGGCTCCTTCCCTTTGTGATGGAGATTATTCACACGTCTGGCAGAACCGGAGTCCACGGCAACGCCTGGCACCGCCCGAGGAACAGGAATACCCGGTGTGGGTTCTGAATCATGTGCCCCGTGCTATGCAAAATTATCACTCGAAAGTTCAAGTTCATTGCCATCACCACGAGCCCGCACAGGGCAAGCAAACAAGGAAAACTGTGAGGCTTGGCCATTTGCTAAAAAGGGACCCTTTTAGGAACTGCCAGGGAAGGACAGCTTCGGGGAGCCAAACCCCTTGAAACACCTAGACACGCGCAGCTGAGAGGCGTTTCCGTTTCCGCTTTAGCCCAGCCTCGGCGTTCTTCCGGGAGCGGCTTCTCTGCTCTCCCCCGGAAGCACATTGGACACCGCCGGA
>SJXQ01000203.1:368578-387522 GCA_006408695.1 Aepyceros melampus | reverse complement strand
ATAAGAGACAGCTTTCATACTCTTCTCCATTATGGTTTATCACAGGATATTGAATATAGCTCCCTGTGCTACGCAGTAGGACCCTGTTGCTTATTCAACCTCTGTATAACATTTGCGTCTGTAATCCCAGACTCCCAATCCACCCCTCTCCCACCCAGTCCCTCCCCCTTGGCAACTGCAAGTCTGTTCTCTGTGTCTATGAGTATGTTTCTGCTTTACAAATAAGTTTATTTGCATCATATTTTAGATTCCACGTTTAAATGATGTCATATTTGTCTTTCTTTTTCTGACTTGCTTGCCTTAGTGTGGCAATCTGAAGTCCCGTCCATGTGGCATCAAATGGCCTTATTTCGTTCTTTTTCGTGGCTGCGTAATATCCCACTGTGTATCTACACCACACTGTCTTTATCCACTTGTCGGTCAACGGACATTTAGGCTGCTTCCACGTCTTGGCTACTGTAAGCTGTGCTGCTACAACCATCAGGGTGGATGCATCTTTTCGATTTATGGTTTTCTCTTTACTATGGGAGTTATCTGTTGCTAACTTGCAAATAACCCTAGTGACTTTCTGAAAGGTCTTTATAAATTGTCCCTCATAAAGATGAGGCCTCTAAGCCCTAAACTGAAAGGTCTGGCGCCGGAGGAACGGGACCCAGGATGTTGGCAATGGTATCCCGCGACAGTATGTTACCCTTAGTCTAGCAGCACTCCATGATATTCTGGCTTTAAAAACAATTCATAAAAATTACATTTAGGCAATACATTTTTGTCCAGAAAAGTCTGACAGGCTTACTTATAATTGTTTTAAAATTGAACTGCTATGTGTTCCCTGAAACATTAAGGCAATAATTATAATAGAAATATTTCTCTCTTTTCTGACCAAGCACAATACCTTGGCCACCCACCGGTCTTCTTCTACTTGAGGGAGCAGTGAAAATAAAAACAACTGACAACTTTGCTCTTCATCCCCTACTTGGAAAATGTCTTCAGATTAAGGTTTCCAATCATCTGAACTCAGTGTTCACGGTTCATCTAAGTTCTTTGGAATATTTCAATAGTATTGGTTTAAAATCCCATGTAAGTACTGGTCTTTTCTTGGTGCTTAAAAAAAAAAGCAACAGTATTTCAAAGTAACGGCCTCACAAGCATGAAATATTGTAGACCTTGATTAAATTTTGTAGCTTCTGATCACATTAGAGCTGTGAAATACGGCCCTCTCACTAGCCGGCCATGGATCAGTGGCTAATGTATCTGTATCGCCACTGTATGTAGGTGTATCCAGAGCCTCTGTCTGCTCAGAGGTAGATAAATGGGGAATGGTGTCACAACTGTGTAACCCCGAGGTGTCCAGAGCACTAAAAGGAGAAATTCAGTTACTTTCTACCCCTTCTTACGTTTCTACTTTACGCAACGCTTCATCATTAGAAAAGGCCACTGGTTCTTAGTTCCCTTTTCATTATAGATGGTCTCATCAAGGACTCCAACTCCAGCTACCCACCCGGCCACCAGATTCCAACGTACCTTCAGGAGCTCCCGCTCTGCTTTCTACGCAATGAACATGACCCGGATCGGTCAGGATTTCCCCCGTCATTTGTAGATCTAACCTGAGCTACTCTTAAGACAAAACTATAGCCAGACCCATGGGCAAAATACGACTTAATGTGCAGACAGCATGGTATTTATTTATGTCTTCATATCCCAGATACCTGATGCTCATCCATCTGAAATGATCTGGATAGCTGTGCATATGAAAGGTAACCATGAGAACGGACACCCGCCTCTTGTAACTCTCCAGGACATAGAAGCACGTTCACGGAAGAAGAAACAGCTGTGGCATCGGGTGATGACGTGTGGCCCTGGCCTTCCTCAGTGGCCCTAAGACCTCCCTGAAGCTGAAGCCTGGCTCTCTTTTGTCCCGGATCCTTGTTCAGTTTCCAGCTTGCCTGGGTGCTGCCTCCTACTTCTGCTTGTGTGAATCAATATTTCACACAAGGTGGTAAGGCTGGGTGGATGTTCCAAGGCCAGGCTGGCATCTTTGTTTACTCATATATGCTGGACACAGGGCCCGAGGGGGCAGGATTAATCAATCCCATTCATGACATAGGATGTCTGACGCTTTCACTTGGAAACTAAAGAAAGAGCTACTTGATAGCCATTAATGTTAACTAACTAAGTGTTAGTCGCTCAGTTGTCTCTTTGCGACCCCATGGACTGTAGCCTGCCTGGCTCCTCTGTGCATGGGATTCTCCAGGCAATAACACTGGAGTGGGTTCCCATGCCAGGGCATCTTCCTGACCCAGGGATTGAACCCTTGTCTCTGACTTCACCTCCACTGGCCGGTTGGTTCTTTACCACTAGCGCCATCTTTTTGTGTATGAGGGACACAGTTCGACCCAGAATACCTGTCTAAAATAATCGAGCAAATTAATGGCATGATGACGACCCAGAGTTGGCTCTCTCGCCCTGGTATCCTTACAGCTTTTCCCCAGGCAGAACAGGAAAGAGATTCAGGGATAGCAGGGAGAGAGGGGGCTGGGGGGCACAACCGCACATTTGACAACGCTCAGTGACCACAGACCACCAGGCCAGGGCTGCCCCGGGAGAGGAGAGATGGCAGCAATCGCCGGGGACCTAGTGGAGGTCCAGTGGGACAGAGGCCCCAGCATCACTCACTTTCTTGGGGACACAGCTGGCCCACAGACAATACGCAGAAATGAGGGGGAGCAGAGAAGGGTGAGTTCACAATAAGCACGGCGCAGAGAAACAACAGCGAGAGTGATAGGGCACGACCAGACCCTCCTTTTGCCCGGGCAGCCTGGGCGTGGCTAACTGGGGTCACGGCAGGTCCATCCATTAGGAGACACACCCGTGATCTTTTTCACCTCCAGGGCGTTTTGCCAGCTGACATGGTCCCAACTTACAAAGAGCGGATCTCAGGTCCCTGTGATTGTTCTGAGAGTCTCAGAATTCCCACTGCTTACTGCCTGGGCATCACATGCTGCTGGCTGCACCCCAGGGCCCCTCCACGGCCACCGCTGCCCCCACCCCGGGCCGTGCTGTGTCGAGCTGCGGGCCAGTCCTGCCATGCTGCGTTCTAAGGTAGACTGAGAAGTAAACAACTGAACTCTCGGAATCTTACAAAGATGGAAATCTCAAGCAACTCTGAGTTCCGTCTTTTCCAATCCTAACTTTCTCTGGCTCAAGAATCGCGCTGCCCCACACTCACGGACTTGGAGGTCGGGTGGCTGGAAGACCTGGCTGGGGGCACTTGGGCTCTGAGACACCCTCTCTCTGTGTAAATACACGAGTCTGATCTCTATGGCCCCATGTGGACCTCAGCACTTCCCCCACGTGCTGCCTGCCAGTCAGTGTCTCATGGCATGCTCCACAGTGATCCTTTAGCTGGAGAAAAAAGGAAAAAAAACGTTCAAGGAGAGCGGCGTGTGGACATCCAAAACCCGACTGAACTAAGGCACTTCTAGCAGCAGATTAGGAAGGAATCCCGTAGGGAAGGGTCCGCACACCAGAATTCACCACGGAGTGATCGGACCACCCATCACCCTATTTCCCTTTCACTTTACAATCAAGTTGCTCACCTATCACTCAGTGAACAAGGATCTTGCTTCTGTTCTTAAACCTCTGAAACTTGTCACTGTGGATTTCCCAAAAGCCCAGAACGTATGCAATGTCTCTACTGTGTTTGGCATCGAACGCTATTCCAACCTGGAAAACCCCTGGGACAATATTGATTTTTCTCTTCTCACACACGACCCCTTCTCAGTGGCTCTCTCCAGTTTTTCCTTTGTCTGACTTGTTAGAAGCTGGTTTCCTCCAACGATCTCTTCTCACCCCACAGACTTGAGTGCAAGTCTTGGCAGCTCCATGATGAGCCTTACAGCTTCAACATGTAGATTTTGCAGGGACACAAGTCAGTCCCTCACAGATGTGAACTATTTTTATGACTCACAGTTCCCATGGATCAGGAGCCTGGACACCACCCAGGTTGCAATCAAGATGTCACTCAGGTCTGTGCGTGCATGCTCAGTCACTCAGTCGTGTCCCACTCTCTGATATCCTTTGGACTGTAGCCTCCAAGGCTCCTCTGTCCATGGGATTTCCCAGGCAAGAATACTTGTGTGGGTTGCCATTTCCTTCTCCAGAGGATCTTCCCGACCCAAGGATCAAACCCATATCTTCTGCAAATCCTGCATTGCAAGAAGGTTCTTTACCCTGAACCACCAAGGAAATATACCCGGGTCTCTCATCATTGTAAGTCCTATTAAGAGGGTCTCCTATAAAGAAAGCTGAGCACCGAAGAACTGATGCTCTTGAACTGTGGTATTGGAGAAGACTCTTAAGAGTCCCTTGGACTGCAAGGAGATCCAACCAGTCCATCCTAAAAGAGATCAGTCCTGAGTATTCATTGGAAGGATGATGCTGAAGCTGAAACTCCAATACTTTGGCCACTTGATGAGGAGAACTAACTCATTTCAAAAGACCCTGTTGCTGGGAAAGATTGAAGGCGGGAGCAGAAGGGGATGACAAAGGATGAGATGGTTGGATGGCATTACCAACTCGATGGATGTGACTTTGAGCAAGCTCTGGGAGATGGTGATGGACAGGGAGGCTGGCGTGCTGAAATCCATGGGGTCGCAAAGAGTTGGACATGACTGAGCAACTAAACAGAACTGAACTGCCTGCTCAGTTCACCCTCAGAGTGAACCCACGCCTGAGGCTCCCTCTCTGGCTGTGGGCCTGAGACTGCCCTCAGCACCTTGTCCTGTGGGCCTTGCTAGCTTCATCAGAGTCAGCGACTGAGGAGGGACAGAGGAGAGGAGGGGAAGACAGGAAAGTCATGACCTTTACCAGCTGACCTCACTTAGCGCTTCTGCTGGGCATCCTCCTCAGTGAGGGGTGGGAGTCTGGCCATGCTCGGGAAGGGGACACAGAGACCAACAGTTCCAGGAGCAGAGGACATGAGGGAGAACGCCGCCTGCCCCATGGCCTGCCTGTACAGGTCCAGGGCACAGGGACCCGAGATTGTCACTCTAGCGGTGTTGAAAGAGGTCATGGAAACGACGAGGACAATAATAATGGCATAATGGTCCCGTTGTGTAGCAGTTTAAGTGCAGCCAGTGCTTTCGGAAAGATTATTTCTAAGAAACTGAGCTTCTGGCAGAACACGCGGCCTTAATCTCAAGAGCCCCCGGGTGAAACTGAGGTCGTGATAAGGCTTGTCCACACGGCACTCACACCTGCCATCCGGCTGAAGTGGCGCCGTCCTTAGTTCCATCTCGCCTGTGGACAGGCTCGGAGTGTGGGGCTGGAAGGGGAGTTGCCGGAAAGAGGGGGTCGCCTGCAGGCTGGGCTGCTTCCAGGTAGGATCTAAAGAGATGCGCACGCTCTTGCTTTATGAACACTTTAAACCATCAGCGCATTCTGGAGCCCGGACCGTCCAGCCTATGGTCAAGTACAACACATAGTTATTTTGAGGTCTTAAATATTTAATATTTGCCATGGTTTTTTTTTCTTGCAAACTAATTATGCACCAAGGCCTTTTATTGCCGAGAACTATATGCTGGTAAAACTAATTAGCATCACAGTAATTGTCCCTTGTGTAAGTAGGGTTATAAAAGATCAAGATAAATATTTAATTTTAAAGCTGCTTTGAAGCACTCCTCGACTGAACAGCCAGCTCTCCCCGGGTCCTTGGCAGGTAGGTCACAATAAACGAGGAATGCAGAACATGTCCCCGGGGCAGGGCGGGAGCTGGCTGAGCAGAGTTTTCCCTGGTGGCTGTCACGGGTTGAGCAGTCTCACCCCCTGCCCAGCTCCCTAGCCCTCTCAAAAGCAGGTTGAAACCTTATGCTCTAAAACCTCTGAAGATGATAATATTTGAAAATCATCTTTACAGGGATAATCAAAGTGAGATAACGCCATTAGGGTGAACTCTGATCCAGTAAGGCTGGTGGCTTTATGGGGCCTGGAAGTCTGGCCACAGAGAAGCCACATGGATGGAGGCATTGCTGGGAGGGATGCGTGTCCATGCTCAGGAAGAGTAAGAATGACCACGAAACCATCATGAGCTGGGAGAGAGGAGCCGGGGGATCAGAGCTTCCCTTGCAGCCTCAGAGTGACCAGCCCTGCCCAGAACCCTGAGCTCAATATCCTGGCCTCCAGGTCTCCAAGAGAACAAATGTCTATTAAGCCGCCTGGTTTGTGACACTTGTTCGCAGCAGCCCCAGAGAACTAACACGGGCCCTCTAGTTACTAGTCAGTGGCGGAGGCTCTGGAGCTGAGGGCCAGGCTTACTTCGGAACAGTCTCTTCAAGCCTGTGATGGCCTGTTACCCTGTTGGAAACCCCAGGGACCCCCACATTGTGGGAACTGTCAGCTCATCTAGCCCTTCCCTTCTCAGAATTCAAGAGAGTAAATCTCCCAGGATCTGGTCCCCAGGGGGCCCCCTCGTGTTGCCCCACCCTCAGCTTCTCACCAAGACTCCAGACATGTTCACTAACAAGCACACGTAGTTTCAGGAGACGCCCAGAGGAGGAGGTTTACAACCATGGCAGGTCTCTCTGGCCAGGCCCCGAGGGACAAGATGGTCCAGTGAGAAGAGAACGCCACGCAGGGGGTTGCCTCCATGCAGTCATAACAGACAAACGAGGCTTCCCAGGGGGCTCAGCGGGTAAAGAAGCTCCCTGCAACACAGGAGATGTAGGGGACCCGGGTTCGATCCCCGGGCGGGGAAGATCCCCTGGAGGAGGAAATAGCAACCCACCCCAGTATTCTTGCCTGAGAAATTCCATGGACAGAGGGGCCTGGAAGGCTACAGTCCAAAGGGTCTCAGAGTCAGACACGACTGAGCAATAGCACAGAACATAACGGGCCAACACGACTGAGAAAGAAGAAAGGGAAAAGAAAACAGAGAGGAATGTACTCACTTCTGTGTCCACTCATTGGAGAAGTGTATTTCCAGCAGGTACTGGAAGTCAGATACCACGCTAGGTACTGAGGATGGGAAGTTCAGTTCGGTTCATTCACTCAGTCGTGTCCGACTCTTTGCGATCCCATGAATCGCAGCACGCCAGGCCTCCCTGTCCATCACCAACTCCCGGAGTTCACTCAGACTCACGTCCATTGAGTCCGTGATGCATCCAGCCATCTCATCCTCGGTCATCCCCTTCTCCTCCTGCCCCCAATCCCTCCCAGCATCAGGGTCTTTTCCAATGAGTCAACTCTTCACATGAGGTGGCCAAAGTGCTGGAGTTTCAGCTTTAGCATCATTCCTTCCAAAGAAATCCCAGGGCTGATCTCCTTCAGAATGGACTGGTTGGATCTCCTTGCAGTCCAAGGGACTCTCAAGAGTCTTCTCCAACACCACAGTTCAAAAGCATCAATTCTTCGGCGCTCAGCCTTCTTCACAGTCCAACTCTCACATCCATACATGGAATGACAGGTGAATGCCACATCAGGTACTTCCGATCTGGTTTTGTCTCCTCTGTCATTTAATTTCCAGGTGGCTTCTGACCCCAGCAGGTCCCCGGGAGGCTGTAGCATTCCCTCTGGTCCTGGATGCTTTTATCAGGGCATTGGTCTCCATCTGCCGAAAGAAGAGGAGCCTCGAGGTCACATTTTGGGCAATTCCAATCCATCCATCCATCTGACTGAAAAATTATCTCAACTCATTGTCCATTCTGGCTAAATCCATCAGATAATATCTCAGTGTCCCATTCCCTCAGTCTATGCTAAAGTTTACTAAAAAGTCTTCAGACTACTCTTTGCTTTTGCTAAGTCGCTTCAGTCGTGTCCGACTCTGTGCGACCTCATAGACAGAAGCCCACTAGGCTCCCTCATCTCCGGGATTCTCTAGGCAAGAACATCAGAGTGGGTTGCCATCTCCTTCTCTAATGCATGAAAGTGCAAAGTGAAAGTGAAATCGCTCAGTCGTGTCCGACTCTTAGTGACCCCATGGACTGCAGCCCACCAGGCTCCTCCATCCATGGGATTTTCCAGGCAAGAGTACTGGAGTGGGGTGACATTGCCTTCTCTTTAAATCAACTTTAATTCATGTGCAAAGTTGCTGTCAGGAAAGAAACTCTTCCGTGTGTGTGTGTGTGTGTGTGTGTGTCCTGTGTACAGCACCTCTACAGCTGACACTTCAGCCCAAGAAGTGGTTAGTTTTCAAAGATCACTGAAATAAGGAAGTCCCCAGAACGCCAGTGTGTAGTAAACAAGCCCACAGGCCCACCTCAGTGACATTGCGTGTCTTTGGCTGGCAGAGGAAACACAACACCCCTCAGAAAGATGCTGTTTCTGTCCCTTTCTGATCTCTCTGGCACCCTGATTGAACAGCCTGTACCAGTGTCTGATATTTGCGTCTCCATATAGGCAGCAGGAGCTGTAAAACGAGTGGGAAATGCTAGAGTCTGTCCTCAGCAGCAGGTTCAGTTCCGTGAGTTGCTCAGTCATGTCCGACTCTTTGCAACCCCAGGGACTGCAGCACACCAGGCCTCTCAGTCCATCACCAACTCCCAGAGTCTACTCAAACTCATGCACAATGAGCAGGTGATGCCATCCAACCATCTCACCCTCCATCATCCCCTTCTCCTCCCGCCTTCAGTCTTTCCCAGCATCAGGGTCTTTTCAAATGAGTCAGTTCAGAGGGCAGACAGAATGAAAACCACCGTCACAGAAAACTAATCAATCTGATCACATGGACCATAGCTGGTCTAACTCAATGAAGCTATGAGCCATGCCATGGAGGGCCATCCAAGGCAGACAGGTCATGGTGGAGAGTTCTGACAAAACGTGGTCCCCTGGAGAAGGGAATGAAAAACCAGTATTCTTGCCTTGAGGGCCCCATGAACAGTATGAAGAGGCAAAAATATAGGACACTGAAAGATGGACTCCCCGGGGCGGTAGGTGCCCAATATGCTGCTGGAGATCAGCCACAGAGGCAGTGGCAAAAATAGAAAAATCCATTGAAAGCAACTGGGTCACTGGACTCAGAATTCCCAAATTGGAACTGACTCAAGGGAGGGCTTCAGGCAGTCCATAGACTCTGCTGGGCTCCAAGGGGGTGCTGGCTGAGCCCCTTTCCCATCTCTTCTGGGACAGGAGCCTCTGAACCACCACCAGCCTGGAGAAGGGCTTCAGGGGCCTCATGTTCCTCTGCAAGCCTGAGGGAAACCCTCCAGTTCTGAGATCTCCTAGCTTAATTCAGGGGCTCAGCACCCCCAGGTCATCTCCTTAAGGAGCAACCGCCTGACAGTGATGGAGAAGCAACCAAGAGGGCCCCTGTGGTGCCATCTGTGGACCCCTCGGGACTGGAGGGGAGCCCCAAGGCCGGGCAGGGAAAGGACGCGCCTTACGCTGCATGCAGAGCCCGGCTCTCGGCCAGCCCAGCTGCCACCCCGCCCTCCCCCCAGGCAGCAGCTTTTCCTTGGTCCTGGGGGTAAGAGTAAAACCTCCCCTCCACACCCTCACCCCATCTTCTCCCCAGGTCACCTCCCAGGGCCATGAGAGGCCCCTGCGGCCATCCACACCCACCCTCACTAGCCCACCAGTGTTTCTTAGGAAAGCAGATGGGGAACAAGCTCACGTGTCAGGAGTACCTGTCAGGGGCCACGCACGTTACTTCCCTGCCCTCAGCACGTCCTCCGGGTCCTGCTCCTCTGCCATCCGGCCGTGTCCCCAAGGGCGACTGGAGCATGACCAGCGTTCCGGAGTGCCACTCTCTCCTTGGTGACCTCCTCTCACCCGGCAGCGGACGGATGCAGAGTCCCAGCCCCAGGGCACCTGTGCTGTCTCACTTCCTCTCTCCCGCCCTGCCTGCGTGGGTCACAGCACCTGGGAGGGTCATGCCAGCGGCTTCCCGGCACCTGCTTTCCACGTTTCACCCCGGTGCTTGTTCACAGACGCCTGAAAAGTGGAGCAGGAGAGCAGGATCTTTGCTCGAAAGCTGGGCTAGGAGCAGAGGTGGAGCACTTGCCGTCTCCTGCTGCACGAATGCATCCCGGTTCACAGAAGGGAAGACAGTGACTCAAGTCCGATCGGTCAAGTCCTCTCCGAGTAGGGGTCTAATCACGTGTCTGTGGGACCCCTTTGCAAAGCAAGTAAGTCTAGAGCTGTCCTCTTGGTGGGCACATCCTGAAACTTTCTATAGGTTCTTTCCCAGCATAGCTGAGCATGTCTGCCAGCTAGAGAATCCATCCTGCGCAGATGAGAAAAGCGAATTGGAGACCCTCTCTGGGCTGGATGCTAGCCCCCTAAAGCCAGGAGCCTTTGTGCCGGGCATTTGACTATACAAATTATATTTACGGCAATGGGGTTGTGTATGTGCATGCTAAATCACTTCAGTCGTGTCCGACTCTTTGTGACCCTGTGGACCGTAACCCTCCAGGCTCCTCTGTCCATGGGATTCTCCAGGCAAGAATACTAGAGTGGGTTGTCATGCCCTCCTCCAGGGGATCTTCCCAACTCAGGGATTGAACTTGCTTCCCTTATGTCTCCTGCATTGCAAGCAGGTTCTTTACCCATTAAGCCACCTGGGAAGCCCTAAGGGGGTAGTACTCTTACTAATTTACAGTCATTACAAATAGCTGTGAAAAGAAGAGAGGCAAAAAGCAAAGGAGAAAAGGAAAGATATAAGCATCTGAACGCAGAGTTCCAAAGAATAGCAAGAAGAAATAAGAAAGCCTTCTTCAGTGATCAATGCAAAGAAATAGAGGAAAACAACAGAATGGGAAAGACTAGAGATCTCTTCAAGAAAATTAGAGATACCAAGGGAACATTTCATGCAAGGATGGGCTCGATAAAGGACAGAAATGGTCTGGACCTAACAGAAGCAGAAGATATTAAGAAGAGGTGGCAAGAATACACAGAAGAACTGTACAAAAAAGATCTTCACGACCCAGATAATCATGATGATGTGATGACTAATCTAGAGCCAGACATCTTGGAATGTGAAGTCAAGTGGGCCTTAGAAAGCATCACTACGAACAAAGCTAGTGGAGGTGATGGAATTCCAGTTGAGCTGTTTCAAATCCTGAAAGATGATGCTGTGAAAGTGCTGCACTCAATATGCCAGCAAATCTGGAAAACTCAGCAGTGGCCACAGGACTGGAAAAGGTCAGTTTTCATTCCAATTCCAAAGAAAGGCAATGCCAAAGAATGCTCCAACTACCGCACAATTGCACTCATCTCACATGCTAGTAAAGTAATGCTCAAAATTCTCCAAGCCAGACTTCAGCAATATGTGAACCGTGAACTCCCTGATGTTCAAGCTGGTTTTAGAAAAGGCAGAGGAACCAGAGATCAAATTGCCAACATCCGCTGGATCATGGAAAAAGCAAGAGAGTTCCAGAAAAACATCTATTTCTGCTTTATTGACTATGCCAAAGCCTTTGACTGTGTGGATCACAATAAACTGTGGAAAATTCTGAAAGAGATGGGAATACCAGACCACCTGACCTGCCTCTTGAGAAATCTGTATGCAGGTCAGGAAGCAACAGTTAGAACTGGACATGGAACAACAGACTGGTTCCAAATAGGAAAAGGAGTACGTCAAGGCTGTATATTGTCACCCTGCTTATTTAATTTCTATGCAGAGTACATCATGAGAAACGCTGGGCTGGAAGAAACACAAGCTGGAATCAAGATTGCTGGAAGAAATATCAATAACCTCAGATATGCAGATGACACCACCCTTATGGCAGAAAGTGAAGAGGAGCTAAAAAGCCTCTTATTGAAAGTGAAAGTGGAGAGTGAAAAAGTTGGCTTAAAGCTCAACATTCAGAAAACAAAGCTCATGGCATCTGGTCCCATCACTTCATGGGAAATAGATGGGGAAACAGTAGAAACAGTGTCAGACTTTATATTTTTGGGCTCCAAAATCCCTGCAGATGGTGACTGCAGCCATGAAATTAAAAGACACTTACTCCTTGGAAGAAAAGTTATGACCAACCTAGATGGTATATTCAAAAGCAGAGACATTACTTTGCCGACTAAGGTCCGTCTAGTCAAGGCTATGGTTTTTCCTGTGGTCATGTATGGATGTGAGAGTTGGACTGTGAAGAAGGCTGAGTGCCGAAGAATTTATGCTTTTGAACTGTGGTGTTGGAGAAGACTCTTGAGAGTCCCTTGAACTGCAAGGAGATCCAAGCAGTCCATGCTGAAGGAGATCAGCCCTGGGATTTCTTTGGAGGGAATGATGCTAAAGCTGAAGCTCCAGTACTTTGTCCACCTCATGCGAAGAGTTGACCCATTGGAAAAGACCCTGATGCTGGGAGGGATTGGGGGCAGGAGAAGAAGGGGACGATGGAGGATGAGATGGCTGGATGGCATCACTGACTCGATGGACGTGAGTCTGAGTGAACTCCGGGAGATGGTGATGGACAGGGAGGCCTGGCGTACTGTGATTTGTGGGGTCACAAATAGTCGGACACGGCTGAGTGACTGATCTGAACTGAGGAACCCCAGGGGCTTCGCTGGTGGCTCACTGGGAAAGAATCCACCTGCGAGTGCAGGAGAGACGGAGGTCAGATCCCTGATCCAGGAAGATCTCACAGAAGCTAAGCCCGTGTGCCACAGCCACGGAGCCTGTGATCTGGAGCCTGGGAGCCGCACCCAGAGAAGGCTCCGCAGTGAGAAGCCCAGACTCTGCAGCAGAGAGGCGCCCTCACTCGTGGCAGCTAAAGACCAGCCACACAGTGGCGAAGATCCATCCAGCGCACTCAAAATAAATGGAGCAGTAAATAAAACCTTTTTTTTTAATTGCGGAGCCTGGATTCACCCCTTTGACTGAGAAAAGGGAGAAGACCTTGGAGGCTCCTGTCAGGCCCCATGGAATAAGACTTTTGCTGTTCTCTTTGGTTGAAGATGCCCGGTAAGATCACAAGACCTCTTTGACACTGGACCACAATATCGATCTGGGAGCATCTGCCTCCCTTCCCAGCTGAAAATGACGCTACACGCGACTTCCCGGCCCCAGACCCGGGAGACATCCCTGGGGCCGGGCTCGGTGGCCACGTAGTTTCCATCAGCCCCTCGGGCCGGGCGTCGCCTCTTCTCACAGCGGACACACCCAGGGCCCCACTGCACAGCACTACAAACACTTCCTACCTCCTTCCAAGGATAATTTGCTTTTATTTCCATTGGTGGCTATAGCGTAAACAGAGCATCTTTTTAAAAAGTGAAAATCTCACAAAATAAACAGACTAAAGAAAAAGAAAAACCAGCTTTCCAGGAGAGCAGACTCGCTCAAATTTTGCTCCCTGGGGTTAATGATATGATTCATACCTGTTGTTCTCATTTCCGGTCCCCCATCATGCAGAAAACACACTACAGCTTAGAGAAAAAGAAAATACAGTCAGTTCTATTCATCCCTTCCCTGGCAGGAGCAGTTAAACTGTGGCGAAGGCACCCTGAACCTTGCAAACCTACTGGAGTCCTGGGCAGATAACATTCTGACATTAATTTTGTAACACTTTATACCTGAGCGAGGGATCTGAAGTAACATAATGGTCTTTCAGGAAATCTGTGTCATGACTAATTGTTACCTTCACCCAGTGCTTTCAAAATATTTTATAAATGTTCAGTGAGTATCTGAGGTTGAATTCGAAAGTTAAATGCTTAGAGTTGAGAATGTAATTATTGGAAGAGACGTCAATTTGATGTATGCTTTATTTTTTCTATATTTTAATCTGAGGTGATATGTGTATTTGTTTTTATAGGAACTGTAATATGATATCTGGTTTCCCTGGTGGCTCAGAGGTAATGAATCTGCCTCCCAGTGCAGGGGACTCTGGTTCCAGCCCTGGTCGGGAAGATTCCCTGGAGAAGGAAGTGGCTACCCACTCCAGGATTCTTGCCTGGAAAATCCCATGGACAGAGGAGCCTGGCGGGCCACAGTCCATGGGGTCGCAAGAGTCGGACACGACTTAGCGGCTAAACAGCAACAGTCTGATTTCTACTGCGGTTATAATGAGAAAGGGAGAGAGTAAAGAGAAGAAAAACAGTAGCCACGAACGTGTTAGTAACACTTATCGTTGACTCCTGAATCCTGCAACTGCACAGTTTAGAGTGGAGCTCAGATCATCTTGCCGCCCAGCGCCTGCGTTTCATAGTCCAGGGAGTCGGGCACGGTTCCCAGCTGCAGGGTGTCCTCAGAAGGCGTGCTCACGTGCACGTGACCTGATTTGGAAACAGGGACTTTGCAGGTGGAATGCAGGGAAGATGAGGTCCTAGGATGGGCCCGAAACCAACAGCTGGTGTCTTTATATGAAGAAGGGCAAAGACATGGACACTGACATGTAATGCCATGGACCCTGGACTGATGTGTCCACGGTCCAGGGGACACCCAAGACTGCTGGCCACCCCGGGGCCCAAGGAACAGGCCTTCAGAGCCTTCACGGCCCTGCCAGCACCTGCACTCCAGGCTCCTGGCCGCTCACGCAGCGAAAGAAAGCCTTTCCCTGCCTTTCCTGCACCAGTTCGCAGGGATCTGTGAGAGCAGCCCAGGAAACTTCAAGGGCACCGGGGAACTCAGCAGTGGGAACGGAGGCCAGGGTCTCGTGGGAGCTGAGCCCAGGTCTGGAGGGCAGCCTCTCCACTGGGCCCTCTGGTGTCTCTCAGCTCAAACCATCGTACAGAAATGCAAATCTCCCCTTAAGATTCCCACCCCACCCCAAAAGTGTTTCCACCTTAGTTTGAGTTACCTTAGGGGCATTGCATTAAGGAACCTGCATAAAGGATTTGAATAAAGGTTGTTAATGAGAAGTTTCCCTGGTGGATCTGAAAGAATCTGCCTGCAATGCAGGAGCCCTGGCATTTCAATGCCTGAAATGGGTTCAGTCCCTGGGTCAAGTTAATGAGAGAGGCAATCCACAGGGTGTCATGAGGAGATGGGAGGGTACAGGTGAGTCCTGGGGCCAAGAGGGCCAAGTCCTGCTGGGGAGATGCCCCAGAATCCTCCCACCGAGGGGTGAGGAGCTGGGCGTCTGATCGCTTCTCGGGCGCCTTGTCTGCCCCTTCCCTGCTCTGCCCTCTGGGGATGTAGCATATTCCTCTGGACAGAGAATGTCCGCGGACAAAAAAACTCAGCCAGCCTCCAGCATGTCTGCACCTGTATTTGGGGTGAGCTGGGGGATGTCGAGGTGTGGGGATGCAAGCTGGTGGGGGGCACACCCACAGCAACCTCTGAGCATCCTTTCCCATCACTGTTTACACAAACAACCAAAATGCAATCATTCTGAATTGGAGGCTGGGTGTGGAGAATAAGGGACCAGAAAAAAAAATTTTTTTTTTTTTAGTTTCACAAAATTTTTTTAAGAAGAGAAAGTTAAGTCAGGAAGGCTGGAATAGTCAGAAGTGAGATAATCAGTATTGGCAAAAAATATATTAGTACAGGAAGAATATAGATGCCTTCAGTGATTCTTCCAGAAGTGCAGCTGGTCCTTCTCATTAGCCTTGGATTCTGTATTTGCAAATAGATCAACCCATTACATTTCTCTGTAATACTGTGCTACTTCCTCACTCACGGACATTGACGTAGTTGAAAACATCTGAAGTGGGCCTGGTGGGCATGTTCCCAGGTGAGAACACACAAGGGACACCCTGCCTTTTCTGAACCGTGGTGTCGGAGGAGACTATTGAGAGTCCAAGGGACTCTCTCTGCAAGGAGATCCAACCAGTCCATTCTGAAGGAGATCAGCCCTGGGATTTCTTTGAAAGGAACGATGCTGAAGCTGAAACTCCAGTACTTTGGCCACCTCATGTGAAGAGTTGACTCATTGGAAAAACCCTGATGCTGGGAGGGACTGGGGGCAGGAGAAGAAGGGGACGACAGAGGATGAGATGGCTGGATGGCATCACTGACTCGATGGACACAAGTCTGAGGGAACTTCGGGAGTTGGTAATGGACAGGGAGGCCTGGCGTGCTGCGATTCATGGGGTCGCAAAGAGTCAGACACGACTGAGCGACTGAACTGAACTGAAAGGGTGAGAACAATTTTTCTCATTTTGTAGAATCTCCTAGGTCATACTGGTAAGGTCCTTGGAATTGATAATAAACCAGTACACAGAACACACAAATAATGGTACACTCTTTTGGTTTAAGCACAAGGAAAATCAGGTTGAAAGTCAAGACATATGTTCATTTATCCCAATTAAGAGAGCTGGAAAAACAACACAGGAATGAAAAACAATTGGTTGCTTACAGAGCTTATTCCCTAAGAAAACAAACTGTTAAACAGACGCAGAGAAATTGAGAAAGAAGTTGTTACCAAAAGTCAAGGGCAAGGAGAGGGTTCTGGACATTTAAGACCAAGGCTGTGTTTAATGACAGATTTCACATCTCTTAGATATTTTGCCATGAAGCTCCCCGTCCCCTCAAGGCAAAGTACTGGCATTTACTGTTCCTAATTGCTGGTTTTAGCAATTCTTCAGGGGATAAAGGGGATTCTGTGAGCACCCAGCCAGGTGGAGGCTAACATCTGTCCGGTAATCCTGGGTGTTCACCCAACATTGACCCCAGCCACGTGCTTGTTAGGTTTCACCTGGTTGGAGAAATTCCAATCACAGAATTTCTCCACCATGTCAGCCCCCCAACCTGACAAAGACAGGGATTCACTGCATCAGACAGTGAGCGTTCTTACCAACTCACCAAGCAGAATGTTCGGGTTGTTGAAGAAGGTCTCAAAATGCAGAAGAACCTTGAGATTTTGAGCTTCAGGCTCTGCCAGCCGGTGGTGCTTCTGTTCTTGTTTTTGCGACTGCTGTTTCTTAAATATTCACCGCGAGTTCCTCTCCAGAGGCCACTGCCGTTTGCGTGGGGGCCCAGAGTGCCTGGGTGGCTGTGGCGAGGAAACACGCGGGCTTTAAAGAATGTGGCCCCTGTTCAACGTTTCCCTCTGTAAACTGAGACCAACCCCTGCGCCGTGGAAAGGGAGCGGCACCAGAAAGCCCTTTCTTCCGCCCCCAATGCTCCCAGCGCCTGACCCCTCTCCTCCGTCCTGCAGGCCTCCCACTGCCCAGTCCCAGCTGAGCCAGAGCAACCCCAACCCGAACTGCTATGTTTTCAGGGACAAGATAAGACAGAGACAAAGGCCTGGGTGTGAGTTGAATGAGGCTGGAATGCTGCTGAAAGTCCCCGCCATGGACTGCAGGGTAGAGCTGTGAAGAGTGGAAATCTTTTAGTGTGGAACAGTTATGTGGGGAGCTGCTGAGAATGCAGAGCTGATTAAGGAGTCCAATAAAAGGTGAAAATGCAGGAAAAGAATAACACGGCCGAGAAGAGCTGGAAGAGATTTAAAGGATGTGTTTGAGAGTCCGCAAAGCCAGGCCCAGACTCTCGTGCCTTAGAGTGGCCCCTGGCCAGTGAGAGGCAGCAGCACCTGCCAGTGAGGCGATGGCGTCAAGCACTCAGCACAGCAGCTCTCTCTCCCTCCCTCCCTTCCTCCTCGCGCCTTCCTTCCTTTCTCTCTTTCTTTCTCCCTCTTTTTCTGTCCTGAGGATAATCTTGGAAATAATGGCGTGCTGAGACCAACAGGAGGCCAGCGGCTCAGAGCCCCATCTGGAGACTAGAGACCCAACGTGGGAGAAGCAGGGAGACAAGCTCTGAGCTCCCGCAATGAAGTGTCAGGGGCCAGAGAACTGTAAGTGTGATCCCTGGGGCTTCTCTGTGATCTTGGAAAAACAGAGAGCAGAAGGAAGGAAGGCAGAAAACGAAAGTGAACAAAGGGCATTTCAACCCCCTCAAGGAAATGCAGATTCCCTTAAGGCAAAGGGCAGGTGGGTGAATTTAAAGTACATCCCTAGAAAGAATCTGGAAGGTTATTATAATACGGTCTGAGCATAGCTAAACACAATGGTATCTAAGTTCAGTAAGAGTCAAGAGGAAGTCCCGACAGGGTTAGGAAATGCGAGTTCGTGAGTTTCGGAACACTGTGATGTTCCATGGAGCAGCCAAGTGGACTTTGACTTCTCCGGCGCCCAAGATGATTGATGGGCTTTCTATAGCATCATTGATCCTTATTGTTTAAACATGTGTTGTTTAGGGTATCATCTACTCTTAAAGCAGCGGATGAGTGGCTACTTTTGGTCCTTTCCATAACATCCCAACAGTTTAATCAATAAGCATGGAACACTGAACAGCACTTGCTGGGGCAGGAGGTTGGAGGGTCGGGTAGGAAGGAATCACACAGGATCAGGATCGTGAGGAAGCTTTGGAGACGATGGACCTGCATCAGCTTCACGGGGCGGGGCGGGGGGGGGGTGGTGTGACCGGTGTGCACACGACCAGATCTTAGCAAGCTGCACACTTTAAATATGTGCATTTTATGACTGCTAATCACGTGCCAATAAATCTATTAAAATCACGTCGTGTTTTTCCTCTCATAGACCGAGTTGAGTTTTGACGTGCAGGGTCTGGCTCAATCACCGAATACGCAAAATAGTTCACCGCATCCAAACTCACGCCAGCACTTCTCCTATCACCTAATGATCGGCTCAGAGTAAGGTTTCCAGAGCTCATCTGAGCTCATCTGACTCTATGAGTCACAGAGCCACTTTCTCCTTCGTTGCCATTATGGGCGCTGGATTCGTGTTCCAGGGACCCAGTCTCAATATCACTCCACTATCTTGGGAGGCTTTCGTCAGCGTGACGTGGGATACAGCGAACAAACTGGTTTCTCCGTGTGAACATCCATCTCATTTCCTCTGTTTTGCATCCCGTGTGAAGACTCACTCGGTTACGCTGCGTCTATATTAAGTTTACTCATTTCTATTTTAAGCACGGTCCTGACTTTCAGGGAGGAGCTGCAGAAAAGGAAGACGGCGTCAGCAGTGTCGGAAGCCGGCGGCTTTCCACGTGGACCCCGAATCCGGTCTCTCTCAGCGGAAGGCGCAGATGAGCTTCAAAGGCGCGATGACTCAGAGACGCT